>VYYJ01000148.1:0-94937 GCA_021029165.1 Cyphoderus albinus | reverse complement strand
CCCCGCGTACGGACGCAGAATTTAGAGTTGCCTAGTATCTTTGGCAGATAATAGTTGCCATTTTGAGTTTAAATAAAGTTAACGTCACATAAGCTAATGGCGTATTTGAACTAAAACACTTTGACCGTTGTAGATTAATTGGCTTATTTCTAGCATTTAACTTTTACCATCTTTCGCCAATTCGAACTAGGGGCATTTCGGTTTTTGGGAGGTTTGGCGCTCACAATGAATCAATAATGATCTTTCCCAATTACGTTAGGAAACTCGAAAATGTTATTTCGGTCTCGAATACCAATTAAAATTTTACAAGCCTTACACAAGAAACAATTGCATGGAGGAGTGTTGGAGTGAAATTTTATTGGAGAATTGTAAATGCGTTCTTTACTTCACTCCGAGTTAGTGAAACTAGTTACAAAATTATTTCATTTGTGTGAACTTTTCCCATAATAATGAATATTGCATCAGACGGGCAAGCTAAAAAGTTATAATACATGATTCAGGGGATTCAACAACCTCCGTCTGTGGGACAAACCCTGGGTCTTTGGAGTACAAATGTGTCAAAGATACTGAACGTGAGAAAGCGTAACTAATTGTGAAACTGTTCGGGCTTGTTACCACGCTGTTTACCTTAGTTTAAACATTACACAAGCTTTATTGTATGTATCTGTTGCATTTTCAGAAAAATTTGTTGGCAGGCTGAACAAGATGTGTAGTCATTGTAAGTATCCGTGTAATGACTTGGCCTACAATGCAGAGGTGACCTACGCTCAGCTTCAATCGAAAGACATTTTATGGGCGGGTGGTTACAATCAAACAGGAGAAAAATTTGAGTGGTACACACTTTTAAAAGAGATAAATTAATTTCGTGTCAGCAAATCATTCATTTTCTCATCATGGAAGAATGTCACTAATGAAATATGAAATGACATTGTTTGATTGTAGGGTGTCTCATCGAATTTCTGTTGTGCATATCTTCATGGGATCAGACTCAACAGTCCCAAAATTGCGACAAAAATTATATCAAACCGTGGATTTAATTGGTATTCAAATCCATTCATTAAATTAAATTCGCCTGTAAAATATAGAAATGAATAAAAGTAGGGTAAAGTTTGTTATTTTTCCCCGCCTCTAAGCAAACACCGGTGGACTCTTGGGACTGTCAATAGGTAAACCATTCATACGTCTTTCACTTTCTTACAAACGGTTTTGTCTTTTACTTTATAAAAGGTTTAATTTTTTAAAACTTTCTTTGTTCAGGCTTCAGCGTTCTCAGTGCTGTGGAAGTTGTGTACTTTTCTACAATGCGAGTTTGTTGTAAACGTTTGCGAAGGGCGCAAAATATTTCATGAGTTAATTGGCTGATGTGGCAATCGTATCGGTTCAGGAAAATTCAAGACGACTTTTTATACAGACATGTAGTCCAGTCACACAATTGGATGGAGTTAAAAGGAATGATGTGACACATGCTAGACCAACATAAAAAACATGCGTTAATTTTTGCTTTTTAAAATACATCAACTATTGATGACTTTTTTGCGTGTAAGCTATGCTATTACAAATATAGTGCTATGTATATATTAATCTATAGCGATATTATACTACTTTCGATTTCACACAAAGGTAGTAATTGTACAAAATATGATTCATCCGACCTAATTTTCATAGTATTCAAAAAGAAAGTTCGACAACCTTCGAAGCAATATTTGTACCCTAATTTTATCAACGTATCATTTGAACCAGGAAGAGCTCAGCAAAGTGATCGACTTCTATCAATGTACGCAAATGAAATACCATCATAAACCTTCTCAGGATTTAAATTGACGTTTTGTTCAGCTCAGTTTCATTCCATATATTTCTGTCATAAAATATCTCCAATTGTTCGAACGTGATTTGCAAAATAAAATAAAATAAAGAAAGTAGCAAATTGATAAAAATGCAGCCACTCCAACTTAACGGCAAAGAAATTCCTAAAAACGCATCAAAACTGACAGGAAAGAGTTCTAAATACAATTCTAAACAATTACCCAAGATGCGCAGATTTTACCATAGATTCTGGAATACAATTCATCACGAGCGTCCCAGCTACCAAGAGTGTTGTTGGTGGAGCCCATCGCAAAATTCACTTCCTGTTCAATTCTGTCAAAATACAAGTATTCATGGGTTAGCTTTCATCGGCAGACCAAAGCTCCACCTAAGCGAAAGGTTTTGTTAACATTTCTACTAGCCTATTTAATTTGGCGAAGAATTGTGTCTGAGGAGAAACTTGTTCTTGTCTAGGATTTTCTGGAGTGTCGCCTTTGTTTTAGGAGTGGTGGCTGCTGTACTCCTAATTAACAATGTTTGGCAAAGGTATAATCAAAACCCGGTGATTGTCACATTTCAAGAGAGTACAATGCCCATCTCCACCATTCCATTTCCTTCAGTCACACTCTGTAACATGAATGCATTTCCGAAAAGCAAAGTGAAACTTCTACAGGAGTGAGTGACAAATAATGAGATAATTGGAACAATATTCACATCCATAATATTATATCATAATACTCATTAATGACACATTATACCTAATCATCCCACTAATATGTAACACCAAATTCCTCTATCTTATGCAAACAATTTATAGAGCTGCAGAAGTGACGGGGACTGTAGAGTCAGCTCGTGCTCGTGAAGCCCTAAAGTTTGTCAGGTAGGAACAGGAAGGAAATGTTGACAAAGTATTCGTATTTTAATGAATAAAGATAACCTAATGAGTGTTAATTTTAATTTGGAAGGAACGTGTGCAATTCACGTCAAAGTTTTGCCAAAGAATTTGACTTCGCTGTCAGTCGTGGAGATGATGATCATGCATCGGGGTGGAATGAGACTATCTCAGAGGACAGTCAGGATGAAATGATGGATTTCCTTTACGATGTGAATAACATGACTTATTAAAAAATCTTTTATATACAAATTATGCTAACATTTAAAAGTAAATATCTATGCCCTATTTTACAGCAAACAATTCCATGTGAGGATCTTATTCGACTGTGTTTATTTGGGGAGGAGACGGTGAACTGCAAAAATATTTTCAAGCCAGTTATCACGGACTATGGAAAATGTAATAAAGAATTTATACAGCTTACTACCACCTTTTTTCTGTATTTCAGTGAATCGTATGAAGTATTTTGAAATTCAAGGTTGTACTTTCAACATTTTACCATTGCCTTTACTCTTCAACAATCCGTAAGACCAGGTGTTAATTTTAATTCATTGAAAGACAGCCAGCCAGCTTGACCAACTAAAATAAATTGATTTATTATGTTAAGGCAAAAGGAAGAAGGTGACACGGCATCTTCGATTAATCCGGCCCTTGGAACCAAACAACGTTGGTCAGAGGAAGAGATTAACATTTGGCGTCTTTGGAACTACGACAAAGATGGATTTTATTTGTTAGATAAGGCCCTTCCTCGGCCATACAGACAAGGGCGTGCTGGCCTTCCCTACGGACTATCCATATTAATTGACCCAAATTTGGGTAAATGAATCCCACAAATTAAAATTGAAGTTTTGACTCATTTTTTTCTTAGTCAGTTTTGTTGATTGTAACTGAACAGACGATTTGTATTGTCCCATTTCTGACTCGGAGGGTTTGCGATTTGTCCTACTAAATCCGCTAGAGATGCCCCATCTTCATGAATTTGGATCTTTGCTTGAAGCAGGAAAAGAAATTTTCATTAAGGTTTACCCTGACATGACGAGTGCAGAGGATAACATTCGAGATATTCGACAAGTTATTTATTCCAAAATTATCATTTATTTGTAATTTGTAAATAATTGTTCATTTCATGATAAACATAATTCTTGTTTTTGACTGAATCATTTTAGGATCTGCGCAATTGCTACTTTCCAGAAGAAAGGCAGTTGGAGCTTTTTGGTCCTTACACAGGTAAAATTCAATTTAGATTTCTGTGAAAAGGGGACAATTAACGAATTACGAATTAAAAGTTTTATCCTTTAATTATCCCAGGTGGAAACTGTGTTGACGAATGCACGGCTCTTGTGTTAGAAATACAGTGCAATTGCACATACTTTTATCTTCCTCGTGAGCTTGATACGATACGAATAACCTTTCAAAACCTAAAATTTACGTATGCATATGAATATAAGCTAATACGCTATTTAATTGTACAAAAATTATTATATTCGACAGGGGAAAATGGCGTAAGAATTTGTAACACAGACCCTGATTCTCCTGACTTCCAATGTATTGATAATGCAAAAGGTAGGAGGAAATGAACAACATTAACACGGATTTCAAGTTCTTTTAATCATATGCATGGTTTTCAGTTGATTTGCTGGAAACTCTGAAAGAGAAATGTGCACATTGTGAATCACTGTGCGAGAACATTGACTACCATTTTGAAGCTACACAAGCGTCATTGCAAAACTCGTCTGAATTATGGTTTGATCCAGATACGGATGTCCTAAATGGAATTCCAGATTGGTATTTTAATTCTTGTACAATAAAACCATTTTCCGTAGCAGATTTAGAGTGTTTAGTATTTTAACATAAAAAATGTCCAAGGGTTTTACTCATTTTTATACCGCTTCCAGGGCAAGTAACAAAATCTCCATTGTACATATTTTTCTGGCGGAGCATACAATTGTTCCAAAAGTGAGGAAGCGACTTTACGGAATAACTGATTTAATCGGTAAATACAATTCTTATTAATAATATATACACATTTTAATTATTTCACAAATAAAACAGTTTTAAGAAAATGATAATTTTACGAATATTTATTTTCCATTTAAAGCAAACACCGGCGGCCTTCTTGGATTGTGTTTAGGTTTACATTTTAAAAACTAAGCATCATAGTCATAAATAAATGCATAATATATTTAATTTATCATTCTCATATCTGTCGTTCATTGCTTCAACAGTCAAGAGTACAATCTAATTTAAGTTATATGAATGATTCAGGGTTTTCTATACTGAGCGCCGTGGAACTCGTGTACTTTTTAACTCTCCGTACATTTTGGCAACTTTGCTGGGTGAGAATTCTGAAAAATAAAGCCATACGTTCTGGAACCAAAAAACGGAAAGGTTCAATTTCCCGGAAAGGTCCCGATAAGGTTATTCAACTGGATGCCCGTGAAATTCCTTGTATTCCACGGCAATTACCGCTCCAACGAGAATATCAGCCCGGTTCTGGAAGAATGACGCAAGAGGTTTAAAAAGTAAGATTTACATAATTTGATCTATAAAGTTTTCAACTTATATAGGTAGATTCAAAATTTAAAAGTAGCATTATTTAATTTTTACGTGTCACATACTTATTTTCTCTAATAAATATCCTGTAAAAAACGAAATAATAATTGTTAAAATAGATATTTTTGTTCAAAAATTATTACTCGCACGAACCCGCTAACAAAATAAAAATGGTAACTTTCTTCTTAAAACGCATTTCCCCAAATTCTCAATTTTGATCATTTATACATGTACTTTCAATATAATATATGCTCGTGCGTTTTATGGGACGGATAATAATGAGGAAAACGCAAGATGTTTTTTTTATTATTTTCGAGACGAAAAAAATTGAAATAATGAAATTCAATGGAAGCGCACCTTTGAATGTGGACATCTGGCACGTGCTTCTCAATTATTTTAGCCATATCTTAACACATCATACAATTTATCCAAAGCTCCTACCCATCGCTTTTCAAAGGTATCTGCGCATAATATAAAAAATAAAAATAATTTTAATACCACACAACTGCTGGCATTGAATTCGTTTTTCTGCTGGTCACAAAGACGCGATCAAGAACAAGGTGTCTTCTTGTTGAAGTTCCTGCCTTTCATTTTTATTTTCCCCTTCTTCATATTCACAGCTAATAAAGCTTTCTAAAACGATCTGCTCCGTTCTGTTAATTCCCTTTCTTCTATGTAATAAAAAGAAAAAAAATAACGAAAGTAGTACGTATAACGTAACCGACAGATGTATGATATCGTAATAATTGTTTTACTTACGAGTTTTTATGCAACAGGCGCCGTTAGGTATTATTGAGATGAGTGCTGTTGTGGACAAAAACATGAAGCATGCGAAAGCAGCAGGAGAGAAACCAAGCGGGATCTAAGGTGAAGGTAAAGTTAGCACGCGTCCTTTTCATTTCATGAATATCCTAAAGTTGCCTCTTATTGTTTCTTCTTCAAAAGGAGGGATGTCGTAAATATGAAAACGCAACTTATAAGAATAAAGTGAATAGCATAATGTAAAACATTCTGGATTATACCGGAGAGACGAAGCTGACATGTTCTGTCCCGACGTTATCATCGGTCGTTGACGTACCTAATTCAAAATGAAATTTATAACTAAAACGGGACTGTTGAGCTGGGACATTTCCCTTGAATTTATATCTGAATTGCTCTTTGCTACTGCTACCCTTTTAAGATGTTTATCTTGACTTTTGTCACATTCGACTACCGCAACCGGGAGTTAAACATCCTTTTAAGAATGCTCACTGGAGTGGATATCGTTTTCATTTTCATCAATATTTCATATAAATCGGTCCGAAGAGTGCGTGCATTCTTGCTGAAAAAAAATTCTTTAACATGCCTTTCAATTCAGACATTTTACTGCTACACAAAAGAAAACGGCACAGCGTATAGATTGCACTTCGATAACATCGGAAGAATTTTCTTTCGTTCAAGGCAGAGATTGTTCAACTGTTTTTGTGTGGTTAAGTTAAAAATAAAATATGCCTATCTAGTCGCGATTCATAAAATAAAGCAAAAACTAAGCTAGGAAATAGAAATGTTGCGTTGAATTTAAGTGATTGAAAACAAAGAAGCGAAAGCCATTCTTTTCTGAGTTGTCTTTCTTTTGTGCAATGCTGTGAAAGGTTGGATTGGGAAAGTAGTGAATGTGAGTAGTTGTGAATTGTCATTATGTCAAAAAAATATCCGCAGCTGCTCCTTTCCTACTTTAGGGACATTTTCTTTTCTTCATGTGACTAGTAAGATAAAAAGACGGCATTTCATTACGTAACACCTTTTCATTTTTTCTCCTCTTTTCAATGGAGCACAAAACGCCAAGGCGAAACTCGGACGTTTCTCACTTGCATTGTCTCATAAGCATCGTCATCATCATCACGGCATGTTGCTGATAATAGTCACCGAATTGAAAATGAAAAGGTAAGAAAACAGAAATGAAAAAGTTCGTTGTATAATTCAATTTTGATAAGGGAGGATTTTGAAAAAAGTTCAGTTTCAATAGTTGCAAACGGATGTTTTATTTTCAGGTCAATGTTGTGTGTAATTCCTGTTGTGGTTCTTTACATCATGGCACGTTCGTTCTTTGCTTCTGCTTTTATTCTTGTTACTTAATATGATTTTTTTGAAAGAGCAAAAAGAAAAGCCAAAAGGAATGAATGGACAGTTCGTATGCAACGAGACAGAATAAAGAAGCAGATGAAGAGGAGAATCTTCCATAATTTATTCTCGTGCCTTTTGCTCCATCTTGTCTGACTTGGGTCTGGGTCTAAGTTTATTGCAAAGCACCTGGTCCCAGTGCAACTGACTGACTAACTGAGCCTTTTCTTTGAAATGTGTAAAGTTATACGCGTGGTATTTCGCTATGCCCGCCTTTCCTTTTGTCATGCTTCCACACGCAATTATCATTTAAATGCGTTTCGCTCAGCGTTACTCTAAAATTTCGTGAGTAAGCCAACAAGTTTAATCATGGTGATGGACGGGGAAACAGTTTAATGACACAAGAAAAGGTAGGCTGACCGGTGCATGCGAACAATTCTTGGGTTACTTTTCACGGTCTTTTTTTAACTCCGCATATAATTTCCCGAAAGTTACTTTACAGGGTTATTGGTCTAAATCGGGATGAAAACCGTTTCATCATTCGTGGCGAATAGATTCCATAATGGGTTCGTAATTGATAAATGAATTCCTCAGATGGCCAAACGGCCAAAAAATTATTTCCGCCGAGGAGTGCTAAAAAATATTTTTGGTGGTTATAGATTTTAAAATTGTTTGGGCATCTCGTGACTCAAACTCTTCCTTAACATAGAAAATCACAATAGAGAATTGATGCTGTTTTTTGCAATGAAAACTTAATCTTGTCTACAAAATAAGACTCAGGGTTCACACACCAACGCGTCAGCAGTGTATTTCAGTAAAAGTGATTTAAATAGCTCTGTCAGGAAGCGAATGATATTGCTCAGTTGTAATCAGAAATTGCCATCATAATCTCTATTAATCAGTAATATGCGTTATGCTATTTATAGCAATTCACATGTGGCCAATTTTAGGTATTGCCAGAATGAATTTGAAGCTTACCCTCTGACATAAATATGAAGTCACAACCAAAACAAAGTGAAAGATATCATATAAATTCTACTTCACAGTACAGCCAAACCCAAATGCTGTACGAGAAGTGAATTTTTCTCCTCCTGTTCCTTCCTATAGGTGACAAGTAATGAAAAGCTCTCCCTTGTCTGAAAAAGTATCTCGCGAATCTTAATACTTTTAGTGCTCATCAACCATAAAGTGAAAACGATTAGACTGTTACTCCTGTTGGAACAAACGCAAAAAAATATCTGAAAATATAAATTATTAGTCAACGTCGGTGTCTTCTTCTTCGTTGCAGGCTTTTGCAAAAAGACACGACAATTTTGCCCCATAATAATTATGAAATACCAACCGTCTTACAAGCATATTTGACTATTTGTCTAGTAGAATCAGAGCTCCGCTTACATACATAGCTAAGCATAATAATGCGTAATAATAGCGTGAATAAAATGCATAGAATTTTGTCATTCATCATAAAAATTGAAACAATCATCCTGAGAATTTAGATGTAACAAACACGGTTCTTATATAACCGACACAGTTTCACAGAAAATATTCTATGCACACTGGCTGCTTTTGCATACTGCTACATTACAAGAATGCGTTTATCTTTATGCTGATGACGATAATAATAGCAACCGCATGGAAAGCAATTTTACATCTGAGTATTTGCATGTGCTCAAAAGAACACTGAAAAATGTGACTCTTCTCTGTGTTCATCGTGACGATCGTCATCATCGTCATCATAACTGCCACCAGCGTCATTTGTCGATTTTTACTGTATGTGAATATCCTGTTATTATCCGCATTAAAAAGCTATAACTTTTAGCACTATGTGGACAGGCTGAAACAAAAAGTTTTCAGAACTTCATGCGTATTTTTTCAAATACACAATTTGGACGCAGAATGATTTTGGAACCAGCATTCACACTGATTGTGACATTGCGAGAATAGCTGTATCCACTAGTTGTAGATAAACAAGCTTGTAAACATCACTAATCTTCATATTTCTTTGGTTTCTCGTACATGCAGGCAGACCTTGGCGATAGCCATGCAAATTGACGTAGTTTATTCATGGCATTGTATATTCAGCATCTAATGTAAACGAGAATGCCACAACGACAACGTTTTTTGCTTCGTTTGCAAAGATACAGCAAACCGAGGTGGATTCTTTTAGGGCAATTTCCAGACGTTCTTCCAGTCTATAAAGTGATTTTATCGTCAATCGAAGTCAAAGTCAAAAATATGCAATCCTTTGCATTCTTTTACTGCTTCTTCAAACATAAACAGACGATTTTAAATAAAAGTCTTTGAAATAAGCAGAAATTAATAATTGAAAATTGGAATGATCCCCATCTCACAACTAAGGAAATCTTGGTTTTAGGTTACCTCTTCTGTTGGACAGTGTTGAATCATATTTTTGTATTCGTTTCTAACTCTTCAAATGAATGTAATTTGTGCAAGTGAGATTGTGTGTGACGTTTTTGACATACATCATGCGTGTATACTTATCCAGAATTCCAGAATCAGATGCGAGGATGCGACTGGTACACAGAGGAACATGAGAAAGGCATGGAATGAAAATTGAGAGTCAAATGACGATAGGTCAACCGTGGCATTCGCTTGTTCCTGAATTGTTTTGTGTGGAATGCGTAAGCAAAACATTGTAAAAGAGACTATAAGAGTACGTATTTGAGGAAGCACGTCATTCTTCTGGTCCGTGGAACGAAGAGGCGTCACATTTCCAATTCAGCATCAAATTTTAAGCAGGATTCCATTATATATGCAGGAAAATCTGCTCCATTGGAGTGGGAGCTCAATTTCTGTAGTCAACATCATTTCATTACATTTATTGAAAGTGTTTACGGCGAGGAAAAAATATTTTTGTACTTGTGTGGTCTCCTTGCACAGTGCTTT
Organism: Cyphoderus albinus; assembly: GCA_021029165.1. Taxonomy (NCBI): domain Eukaryota; kingdom Metazoa; phylum Arthropoda; class Collembola; order Entomobryomorpha; family Paronellidae; genus Cyphoderus; species Cyphoderus albinus. The sequence goes on along the minus strand of VYYJ01000148.1, from coordinate 84,682 downwards.
GATCTCTGAAATGTAGGCGTTTCTTTCAATGAGCATCCATAATGAAATAAAACGTTTTGCTTTTGTTGAAAACGTGAAACAGAGGTTATAGATGATCATTAGTGGAATCAATAAGAAAACACGCTGAATGTGACCGACAGTTCATTGTCTGGTTTTTATTACCAGAGGAGTTTCCTTTTCCACAGCAAAGCATTGCTCCAACAAGCAAACTCAAAAATTATCTGAATTGTACTCGAACAATGCTACTGGGTAAATAAAATCTAATAATAGAATATTTTTGAAGTCCAGTGAGTGGATAAATTCTGTAGAGGAATGATTTATAAAATGCGGCACTTAAAAAGGGATGTTCCTAAAAAACCAGGAAGAGGACGGCCGGGACATCATAGAAACAGATCCTACCACAAACAATTTCCAATTGGAAAATAATATTTGAATCGATATTTTTGGTTCGAAGTTATAATACTTAATGAATTCATAAGTACGTGTAAAGCAAACAGATTTCAAAGGGATGTTCAGATCAGAAAACTGGGCCATGACTTTTAATCTCAAATCAAACCTTATTAATTATCCAATAATACTACTTGGATTCTAATGATGCCAACAAGTAGAATAAATTATGTATTCAAATAGATTCGATCGGAAATCTTTTTAATTCTGCTTCCATTTCCATTCCTCTTTCTAATTAGTTATCACCCACACATCGACATTTCATAGTCGGTCGGGTCAAGCAAGAGAAAAGGCTCTAAAGTAAGAAAAAGCTTTTACATAGAAAAGGACATTTTTCTCCTGATCGTGGAAACAATATGCTCAGATATATACAAAGCAAAGTCATGCTTTTGTTCCATGTTTCTATTGTCTAGTATTGCGTCACCCCGACAAATGCAGTTGTCGCCTTGTACCGCTTTACAAGTTTAACCAGAACAATTACATAGAACAAGAATTAGGCAGATTCAGATCGAAACAAAAACCTCACAGTTGCTCTGCGCTGAGTTTACTCATTCTGAATAGAAGAGATCTTTATGATGAGATGAGATGTAGCTTGCAGGAGTATGTAGCATGAGTTGTTTGAAGTTTGAACTAAGCTTAGCCCGTTTTCATGTTGACTCACTCATTTCTAGACCATCTAACCAACCTTTATCCTTCATCATCTTTATTTGAATAAACGGTAGCTTTTAGTGTCGGTGTTGCTCACACGAGTTTTAGAGTGCGTTCTAATACCTTTACTCTTGAACCCGTGCATAATACCTATGCATATCTTGGAAGAGTGAAGAAATAGGAAGAAAAACGGTGAACATGTGGGCTTTCTTTCTGACGCGTATGAAGTAAATGCGAGCATTTTTCGTCTTTTCAAAAGAAAACTGCATGTTCTCGCACTGTCGTGAGTAAGGCGAGGACAAAGGAGGGGAGAGTCGAGAGGAAGAGAAGCTAGAGAGCCTAGGTACATACAAAGAGAGAGAAGCGAGATAATAAGCACCTTTACAGGAATCGTATTGCGGAGTAGTGGCAGTGGCGAACGAAGTCTTCTTTTTCATCTCCCTACTCCTTGCCTCTTGATGTCAGTTGTGAGTTAGCCGGGACACGGAGCGGAGTCTGTTTTTTTTACCTCCGTGTCTCATGTCTCACTTGTATCGCAGTGCTCGCGTGTTCTTCAGAACTTCAGACTTTGCTTTCCCGTTTGGTGTTATTTACTGTCAATAACATACAAAAACAGCGTTTTTTACAACTCGCTCCAATTTAGAAGTTAATAGGTTTTGAAAACTCTGCCATTACTACAGGCAAGTTTAAGCAGAGCTGGAAGAACTCAAGTTTAGCAAACTTTCCTTATTCGGCTGTTCTGCTCTAATATTCCGCCCAACTTTCTGTGAGCCGTAAATATTTTAAGTGCGAGCGAACATTACAATATTACGAAGGACATTACATTGCGATTACGAAACTACCTGACGGATTCTTTCTTGAAGAAAAAGAGCGGAGTCGAGACAGGTCGTAAAGTGATTTCCGATTTTACTTCCCAGTTGCTGATGCTGTGTAGGAAGGTGGAGGTAAGTTTTTTGACATCGTGTTTTCCTAGCTCGTAGTCACTTTCCTAATTTCTTGGTGTGGTAGTCAGCAAATTTGTGTACATTAGTTCAGTTTGATCTTATTCATAGCATCCGAAAGGTTCGCCAGCCTTAATTTTTTAGTTTGACATGACAGTCAGTGGAATTCTTAAACTTTATATCGATCCATTTTCTATTCATTCATTCAAACGTTTCGTTGATTTTTTATCACAATTGATGTGTGTCTATAGGCCATGAATTAATTTTATGCTTTGCAGATAGTTTCTTCACTAGTTGAAATGTTGAAAAGATATTTGGGGGCGTTTTGAGTTTTTGTAAAGTGGGAGTATTTTCCATTTTCCTAGATTATCATTAAAGTACTGAACTAGCAGGCTCACAATCTAAAATTTAGTCGGATTAACTCAATTTCACCAATTAGCTGAGGCGGTACTGTAATTCATGGAATTGGTGCTTATTTATTTAACTACCTAATCTAAATCAATCAGGTGAAGGAAATCACATTCAGCTTTTTCCAGGAACTCCCTAATTGATGATTCATAAGGATCATTGGAATTCACACTTGAAATAAGGCAGTATTTTCATCTTTCATATGTTAATAGCACTATAAAAATATTTATCTCCTTTTCTTTTCAAAATATACTATACATAAATGTGGGAGCCTCGTTAAGGAATAAACTGACGAATTGCGACTTTTTCTTTGTACAGTAAATACCTTTTGCTTGATTAATTCAGAAGAATGTGCTTCGCTACACAATCATAAAAGGCTTGCTTAGTACATATTGACCCGAGATTCAAAAATTGTAAAGACGAAAGCATAAAGATCCCTTTCAAATTTGAGGAATTTTCTAAAGGAGTTCTTTAAAGTCTGTACTAGGCTCAAAAATGATATTCATTAAAAATCTTTTCTTCTTTTTCTTACTTTTTTCGTGTACATACCTTCCCAAAGAATGTTCAGACCGAATGACTGAAATACCAAACAACAATAGTGTGCATTTTTCAGATGCATACGATGCCCGTCTGGTCAAATAGGATAGAACTACTGGAATTAGAACTAGAGTAGGAACGTGATGTAAAACATACTTACGTTAAAGCTGAACTTGTAATGGGATTTCATTTTTTTATTTTTCAAAAACGAAAAAAGAGAATCTTTCAAGATTTTTATTCAAAGCGGCTAACAAATCCATTCCTTTTCCTTTTCATCCTTTTCAAGCGAAAAGCAGTTCGTTTTCCCTTCAGTCAGAGTGATTGAATCCAATGTTTGTTTCCTCTACGTTTCACCTTGATCCATGCCAGTTTTACATAGGATTGGGTGTTTACATCTGAGTAGGTGAGATGAGATGAAATGCACACATCAAATCATCTCAGGAAAATTCAAACGATAATTCAAAATTGCTTATACAAATACAGACTTCCTCGTTGCGGTAAATGATTTGTAAGTATGTCTATGTCTTTCCAATGCATCGCAATTCGGTTCAATCTGAAACACAAAAGTAGATCACTCACCCGACTCACGTTAGGTTAGATAGACCCATAAGAAAAATAATCGTTACAGTGCTGGCCAATACTTGGTCCTTTTTATTGCTCACAACAAGAAAACAAAAAAAAATCTGAAAAGACGAAGAGCAAAGGTTCACCTAAGAAGAAAAAAGTATGTAATAGTAATTCTATAATACGATCCGGATATCAAATACGTAAGCTGTCAGTTAGCAGGCGGTTCGTGTACTGTTTTGCCCCGATGACTGACATGATAGGCTGTTTGGCGACGATGATGATGAGTGAGGTTGTTTATTTATGCTGGGTATTAAAAGCCGATATAATAGCGAGTAGGAGAAGCTCACCTTTTAAATTTTTTAGTTGGCAGTACAAGTAAAGTGTGCAAGCATCACATTAAAATGATTATTATTGTGACTTCCGTTCTTTTTATGTTTCTTATAACGTAACGTTCTTTCTTTCGTATTAAATACGTACATTCTTCATGGTTGCGCATCGGTTAATACAGCTTACAGATGCACTTGAACATAGCTTCGTGAGTACACACTTTGTTGATTGTTGAATGCTTTTCGGTAAAGGTGATCTTTGGGAGTCGTCCTTTTAATGGATATGTTGTTCAAATACCGCATTACTGTCATCTAACCAAACCTTCTTCCTTTACCGTCACGTCACCTTGAACCTTTCTCGACGCATTGTCTGTGTTACATTTTGTTGCACTGACTTTTGTTACCCGATGCGCAATTATCTCTGTTTGTACACTCGTGCAGCAGAACAGCGTGCATAGATCTAACAATTTAAAAAGATACGACGTAATTTTTCATGACTTCTAGATCTCTTATGATAATTTGAGATTGCTCTGATAAAATATTGCGAAAAATTATTCTAAATACCATTGAAAATCCACTCGTTCTGTATGATTGTAGTTTAGCGAGTTTCATGGAAGAAACACCGGCGGAGACTTTGCGTGCTGGTGGCATCAATACAATTTACTTACACCAAGAAAAAGGCTATTGCATTGCTGCGCTTCAGTCGGCGCAAATAACCGCCTCCGTTGCGAAACGTCGATGGTTGACCTGCGGCTTCCTTTTAAAGCAATGGCAAAGAGGGTTTTTGATTGAATTTTAAATTATTATCATCTTATGATTTTCTGATCGAAATTCAATTGAAAAGCTATAAACTACTTAGCAAAGTGAGCCGAAATAATTTTTAAAGTATTCAACGGGAACAAGTAATAAAAAATGATGAGAAGGTAGGGTAAGTGAGTTTTGTTTCAAGCAAACGTCACTTTTCTCACACAAGTTGGCCCCAAAATGAACGCTCTGGCGCTGGCACTCACAGATTTAATCATATTATCTTTTTTTCGTCAACTTTAGTATTTGGGTAGCAAGGAATTGGCATGTGGTGTAAGTCTAAACGACAAATGAACGGGATAAGATGAGACGATGTTCAGTATCGGTATCTCCTTCAACTATTATGTCAATTAATGTATCACATCACGGTGCTAGCGAAGCAGACTGAAGTCGAGTGCGCAGGTTGAGTTGATCTTCACTGAAGATAATGATAACGATGATGCGCTACGATATGATTTTGCAATAAAACTCACTGGTTCATCTTTTTTCCATTAATAATGCTACGCTAGGCACAACAAACAGGACGAAACAGAAAAGGAGTAAATACATATGTTCCGTTTTAGTTTTTGAAAAAGAAAAAAAATTGTTAATGAAGCGTGATACATTTCATGTCCATCCATGCGAGACTTCTTTTAGTATTTATGTAGGTAGCAATATCAGGAGTTCAAAGCTAACCGTTTTTTCTCAACTATTTAGAAAGATGAAAAAGAAGTTTTGGCTCGATATTTTTCCTTACTCTTCGACAAGCTTCTATTTTACCAAATCGGTAGCGATCCTTCTTGCACTACTCCCTCACTCACTCTATTACTCAATCGGTCTGAACTTCACCTCGCCGTCATGATCAAGTGTAGAGACATTAAAGCATCTTTCATAATGACAATGGCAATAACCATTTTATTTTTTCTCTTGTTCTCACTTCTCACCTTTTTCCAACAGCTAATAAAGTAAAACACAATTTTCTTCCTTGTTTTCTCACACTCATAAACTTTTTACACTCAATGAAATGAAGAAGAGTCTCTTCTGAAGAGAGGAAAGACGATAACGATTTCTACAATATGCCAAAAACTGCTTATGTTATTTTTTATCTCCTTCTAAACACAAGTAGCAACCTTACCTGTTAGTTGAGTCGTCACTTCGGTTTGCACGCGTCGCATCATTAAATTATTGCATTAATTCTTACACCTCGGATTTCGAAGTCAGTTGTTACCAAAAATAAGACTTGATTCTAGCTGTAAAGTAAAACCCAGTAGCCAAAGGGGAAGACAAAAGGAAAGGTTCGGATTTGACATAATTTTCGGTAAGATGACGATGATAATAGGACAAAATTAAGTACGAGTACAACGTTCCTTCTACCTAGCTAGGCATAATAATATTAAATATCATGCACACCATCATCATAACATTCACCATAAAATATATGCAATTTTTCGTCGATATTCAACATGACGACTCTAAAAGAATCCTACTTTTTCTTTTCCACTAATTTTAATGCTGACACAACACGACGCAGTGAGCCAACGCATAGTGCAAAGCTATTTGCTCCTTTTCGTTGCATAATAATAATAATCGTTATTATGATTGTGATCACGACGATGAGGAAAGTAGCACGAGCGCACGGTCGCAAAGTTCTGCGAGCTTGAAAAGTTCAACTGAAAAAAATACTCAGAAAATTATTGTCGATCCGGGATGACACACAACAGCTTAAAGGAACTTTACAAGCATTGTATTTATTATGTTATTGCTTCCTCACTTCACATTTTCGTTGTCGATTCCTGTAACTTAACCAAGTCATAAAATTCAACGAGTGAGGACAACTCTCTTTGTCCTGGCTGTATGAAAAAAGATTATGAATCAATGGCAGTAGAAATTTTATGTTGTGTTGCCGTTAATACTCGAACCAATTTGTCAAAATGTGCGCCATGATAATTTTATTGGATGTTTGATTAAACCCTTTGAGTAAGAAAGATTGGTTCGATTGCAAATTGCATGCAGCAACAACTTTATCTCTGTTAAAATTCGTGGGAAATGAAGTCTGATGACGATCAGTTTTAAAAGTCGTGAAAAATATCTGCACCTAGGCTAACTTTGAAACATGTAGCAAGTTACAGCAGGCTGCAAAAATCATTATTTTTTTCATTCATGCTGATATTAAGTAAACAAAAGAACGGGACGAGGTACATCATAAAATAAAATAACACTTGATGGAAAAAACACTAAAAATCACAATAAATTTTGTGCAATAAACTCGAAAATGTCATATTATAAAATAACCTTTTACAACCACTGAAACCTCTATCATTTTCAATGTAATATTAATATTGACTGCATACAAAAAGAAGAGATGCACTTTTTTAATTCACATCCATTTTTTCATTTCCTCTATTATTGTCGAGATTATGATTCCTAACGATTATTTTCTGCAAGAACAGTCACGTTTTCCCCGTTTACCTTTGTGCACTCGATCTTTCTTTTCGTGCTCGCTCAAATTCCACCACGAACGATTGGAAAGGGAGAAGTGAAAGAGAAGCTTTAGCTTACTGACACAACAGCATTATTGTTACTGTTACATACTAAAATTTGAGAATCTTTTCCTCTTTACCTAACCAAGTCAGAAAACATTCTTGTTGTTATCGTGGTCTGAAATAGGGTTTTCGTGAACATCAAATTAAAGGACCATTGTTTAATTTTTGTTGCAACAAAGAAACCTTCTCTGCATAATCCCTGTCCTCATATTATGTTTTTGTGACCGTTCTTTCAAATTTTGAAAATAATTTTATCCACTTTTATTAAAAGCTATTATTATCATTAGCATCAAGGAATTAGATCATCTTTGTACATCTCCTTTGTCTCGCGTCTTTCAATGAGCAGCCCTTGTGCTTAATTAATTTCTTGATTTAAAAAATAATATTTACCTTCTCTCTCTGGGTTGCAGGTGCACAAAGCAGGAACGGTTAGCTAAAAGCTTGATAGTAGCTGCGTGTTTTCATCATTTTTCCCGTTCTTTGCTCCGAATCAAGAATGCGGTCTGTCGAACGAAATCCGTGGAGGAGGCGGGAGGTGGTTCGTTTTCGCTGGTGGGCAACTAACAGAGATGCCGACGGACGGGGATGACGGGAATCAGCAACGGGAAATTGTTTTGAGTAAACTTTACTAATTTCACTGTGTGTGTGCCAGTAAATTTTCGCTCAAAGTGAAGATGATATCCGACTCTCTGTCTTTTCGTGTAAGCAATTATTATTATTATTTTTATACTGCATAGCATCATTTTTTACTTCTCTGATAATTATTTTTGGACTTGAACTGACGTTTGCTGTTAGTTTGGTTGCATGCATGCAAATGATTATTATTATGAAGATGATGAGTTCTATTTAAAAAGTATTATAACGTTGTTTGTTGTTAAGCATGCGAACTGACAAGAGATCTTGTGGCATGGTAGAGTAAATCGAAAGGAGAGGAGAAATGCAGATGCAGTGCGCTTCCTCATCATTGTCTATATAACTTTTCTTTTAGCAGCAACAGCAGCAGTAAACGAAAACAGTTCAAGTCATGTCATGAGAATTATAATTTGTCATGCACATTTTCAGGCATAATGATACACTTTTGCATACTGACTAAAATGCCGACGCCACCGAGTAAGGATGGATCGAGTTCGTCGTCAGTCAGTCCGTCAGGTCTCCCTCTCATTTTTGGTGACTGACTGATGATCAACAGAAACAAACATCATCAAAACTACTGACATAGACTTACTTTACTTTTAGATTTACGCACTCAACTCGGAATTTTTCGCATTTGTTGCTGTTTCGTCATCACCCACTACCATAAACATCATCTTTGCGCTAACCATAATATACCACATCGCAAATATAAAGTAAGAGTAAGCAAGAAGAAAAGTTTTTTTTTTTTGCTGCGCCGCGGGTGTTGCCGTATGTCGCATGATACGATGTATTACTGATTAACTTGACTTTTTGACTAGTTGTGTCACTTGTGTCTTATTGATACCAAAATCTGCTTTTATTTACTGCGTTGCATCTGTCAAGAAAAGTCAATAAAACAGCATCACAAAATCACAACAACAAAGAGTAACACTCCATTTTCGGATACATATTGTACTTTATACTTCATATTATGGTTATTGGTTTATGTAATGAAAAGCAAAGTTTGTTTTTAAAAATGTGCAGGCAAAATGAGTCATGTAGTTCGCACCATATTAAACGAGGACAAGATGATGGACTCAATTTACATCGTGTATCACATAGCGTCTCTCATCTCCATGTCATGTTTACAGTTTCCTCATTTTTCACTTAAGTCTATAAAGATCTGTTTAGATTTTCTCTAAAACCCACTTTTTGATACATCGCATCCTATTAATTTCAAAATGGGGAAATTTTGAGATTGAATTCATTCCGCCGCGCTACTGTTTTTAATAATGAGGACTATTTTGCATTGTGATTAAAGTGTTTAAGGATTTCCTTATTGAAGAAAGTTTTCTTTAAAAGAAAGGTTACAGCCATTAAAGGAAAATATAAAAATGTCGATACTTTTGGTGGTTAGCCCCGAGGTGTTTGGCATGAACTGAAATTGAACAAACTCTGTCTGACACTCATCAGTTTAAGTGTAAAAAATATTTTGCTAGATTAGATTAGATAGTAAACAGAACAGACAAAGGTTTGCACTAATTGAAAATTATCATTACTGTACTCATACCCCAACCATGTCTGGCATTATCTTGGCTATGTTCAGGTGCGCTGAAGAGTTGAGTCTTTCTCAATAATTTCTGATCGTGGATTTCATTAAAACTTGAGAAATGAGAAATCCGTGAAGATCTCTAATGATTTTTTTCTTATCCTTGTGTATTGCTGTAATGAACCGTCAAGAATGGTTGCTGATGTAGGAATGCACATTTAATAGGGACACACTTTTTGGTGGTGGAGCTGGTTAGTTAGTGTAGGTCTGAAAGATTGATATTGTCCCTAATCTGCCTTCGTCTCGCTTTATTTATCAAGGAACTGGCAAAGAGTTTGTCACTATTAAGAGAAAGAGGTGGACGTGAACGTGGACCACTGGTTGTATTTTCCTATAAAAGTATTGCTCCTAGCGAAATTTCGTTTCGAAAGATCATGATAGTGTAACAGTAAGATTGCCTGAGTCACCCACCACCTTACTGTATCGTATCGCTTTAATATATCATGTCTTTTCCTTGTGGCTACCTGGCTTTTCTGACTGGCTCAATCTCTCAAGTGGCTGTAAATAACAAAGCAGAATGCAACAGAAGACCAATTTTTTCCATTGTTTTTCTCTTGTCCTTAAAATACAAAAGCTGCACCAGGTGTTTAAGCAACTTGTGATTTTTTACTGAAGAGAGTTTAAGTGCAGAGCTATTATTATATCCTGTATTCCTTCATTAGATCCACAGCCGGCGTCCGCCGGATTTCACCCTTTTCTCTCTTCGTTCGTGTTGTACTTTAAATGAAATGAAATCCTGGGCTTCTTCCTTTTTTATTCAAACATTAAAAGGAGAGGCGGACATTCGGATATTAGGCAATAGCAAGCAAAGCAGTCGGTTCGAATTCAAATCGAAAAGGCAATGCGGGTGCCTATTTAAAGAAGAGTCCTTGTCCGACTTTAGAATCAAATATTATAGATAGAAGAGTGAACAAATTATTTCATGAAAATTTTTGAAGGATGAGATTGAGATTGGCTCATGATCATGATCTCTTCACACTTGTACCGTGTTCGACTAAACTTTATATTGGAAACGCTGCAGCTCTTTATTTTGCCTGGCCCAACTTCAGTTCAGCAGCAGTCAGGCTTTTGTTGGTACATGCAGGCAGAAGCAGAAGCTTTCCCATTCCCATCGTTTCATCATTTCCACTGAGCAACTAAAATAAAAAACGCTTAGTGTGAACGAAGGCAGCGTCTTCGTCACAGGCCCATCGATCATTTATACGGTTAATATGCAATAGAGTAACTTGGTTTCATAGGTTTCATTGCACTGCATTGCATTTGGAAAAACTCGTTCGTTGTTATCAAGTATGTTCTAAATTGCTCATGAAAAATATATCAAGCAAACACAAGCTGCTGCTTTCAAAGTTGCATAGACAGACCCCTCTAATGTCTCTAATATTTTTGCATTGTTGCAGAGAGAAGTTGGCAATTATTGATAGAGTACTTTTTCAGTGAAAAGAAAAAAAATTCACTGGATTTGTTGGTTCTTGAACTAAACAGAGTTTAATTCTGAAAAGAGACAACAGCTGTACAACGAATGACTTTTGTAGAAAAAAACTTGATGGGCTGATGTTGTGTGAAGAAAGCGCAAACTGTTTCTCGAACAGAATGGCGGATGGGCTCAGCTACAGTAGACTATTTCAATTTCATGATCATGACACAGACATCAGACATCACATAATCGTAGGTAATAATGCTATATTACGGCTAGAGTGACACTCCCGCAAAAAATACGAGAAAATCACCTTTCTGACATTATAATGTGCCTATTGATGTAATAATGTAAATTGTAAATAGTTTTTTCTTGTTCGAAAAAAAAGTCATCTTTTATTGGCATTGCGTTTTTTTGTGTACACGAAACGAAACATGAATATGAATGGTACATTGGGTTGGTTGTTGATTCTTTGTCGATGATGTCGACTCCTCGTTTCGTTCCACGTTTGTTACTTTCAAGATCCTGTATTATCGCCACATCGGAAAAGGGAAGTTTTTTTTTATAAAGTTCGCTGAAAAAAGATGTTGAAAGATGATAATGGTGTAGTTTGAAAACATGTTGAATGTATATGAACACAATACACATGTAAATTGATGCTCATACACGAAAACGAGAGCTATAGAGCTACAGTTTCTAAATCTTGAGAAGCCTGAGTTTTTCTTGCTAAAGATGACGATTTTTTTAGTTTGGCTAAGTATTTGGATTGACGTTGTTAGTTGAAGAAACGAACGATGTTGCAAAAACGTTTTGGAAGGGGACGACAGTGACGTGAAGCATGACTTATGTAAATAATTTCCAAGTTAGGACTACAGCAATCAGTCATAATCATTTAAGTTTAGTTTACTAAGCAAGAAAAGGAAGGAGAAGAAGAAAAAACTCGAGTCAAAAAGTAAAGAGTCTCGGTACTTTGTGCCCGCTCTCGTATTCTCTTTACAAGTATTGTAGTAGATTTTGCATGGGAGAGGAAAATCCAGCAAAGAACTGACACTGACTGATTGTACTGTGTAAGCAAATAGAATGCCTGAGAAACCACAGCACGAAAGTAACATTTCAGACACATCTGCTAAACACACACACATTTACGAGTAAAACTGACTTGAGCAAAAAACTAATCATGATTTTTGTTGTGTGCCATTCAGTATTCTGTATGTAGAGTAAACACTGTATTTATTTCATGTGATAAAGCGTGTGAAAATTTTGATTCATGTAAACACCACAAACTCATGGAGTCGTCCTCGTCCGTGTCATCATGAATTTTTCTTGATTCATTTTCGCAGTTGACTGGCGCACCTTGCAAAATAAAATATGTAATTCCTTTCAGACTAAGACACAATTTAGTATAATATTGTTTAGTCGTGCTGAACGGGAAGGTGTTGCTGTAAGCGAAAGGAAATGACACATGCAATAACTTTTGACACAATTGTCCAGCCCAAATGACCTTAATTAACCACAACCACAAAAATCTGTTTGTCTTTAGAATTTCCGACATTTGAATCCGCATCAGTTGCTGACACAAATTAATTTATTTGTCTTTAGGATTATGTTGTATTAGACGTCGGCGTCAATCTGTCGTCTCCTTCGCTTCCTGTCCTGAGAAAAGGCTTTTACTGATTTCCTGAGAAGTTGATCTACTTTTTTTGCATTCCATAAAATGGGAGATTTTTTGATTCCATAAAACCGCATCCTCCTTTTTACACTAATGAAGATGCGCAAATTTCAAGATATTCACATTCCTTTCCTTAGTTAAAACACATGACAAAGCGTTTTCACATTAAAATATTTTAACTTGTGGGAAGAGCAATTCATTACATTACAAATTACAAGCAAATTCTATTATTCCATTCCATTCTGTATTTTTTGGCTGCAGCAGGCAAGGCATTCTTGATTAGTGCCATCAACTACATTTTTAACCTCTGCAAAGTATGCAAATAATGTAAATCCCGATCCTGATCTAGTGTTCTCTTCAATTCACTTGGTGTGGTAATAAAATTTGACACGTAAACACCATGCCTAACAATGCGTTTTGTAGAATGTCATCATGACGGATGATCTCATCTTTCATTTTGCAATAAGCCCCTTTCTTCCTTTTCCCTCTTTCTTCCTTTGTTTGCAAAACTTCCCCAAAACTCATTCTTCTCACCTTCACTTTGCCAACCCCTCTTTTCTTTGCTCGGTGGATGTGGATATGGCTGTAATAAGGAAACTAAGGAAAAGACGGATACACATAAAAAGGCTTGAGCATTAACGCAGCAATAAAAGACATTACTCGATTTTTGTGTTCCTTGTGGTTGCCATTCTAAAACTTGCGACTGACTTCTGATGACGACGACGAATTTTGCGTGCACATAATAATGAGCATAACATGATCTTCTCCTCTTTGTTACGCTACTTTACCATTTCATCATACAGACAGAAAATACACGAAGCCGGGCCAGTGAGCGTTACTTATGCTAAAAAGAGTCTTTTATTTTTAATAATGCGTGAAGCGAAGCTGAGTGTTTACTTCTCCAATTCTCCGTATCTTTATTATTATTTTACTCCGCCGAGCCCACTATCTCTTTTACTGCTTCTCTCTAGTTTATTCTAGCCCCAAACTCAACTTCTTTCCCCAAAGTGTCTTGAAAAATGGCATTTATAAACGTGGGCGTTTTACTCACAGAGAGTTGTAGGGATATTGCATATGTATGAATATTATAGGAAATTCCATCATCATCTCCGCAAACCGCCGCGCGCCACCCGTATTTTTAGTTCCCTTCATTTTCCATCATCATCCTCATCCTACTTTGAGTTAATCCTTCGTTTTAAGCACGAACTTAAGTAAGCACAGGCCCTGTAAAGCAGAGGTAGTTTTCCTGTGCTGTGCTCATCTTCGCTCGTGAAACCCTTCCTTCCATGTGAATCTGCAGCTAGCTAGAAGCAGTTAGTTTTTTAGTGGCTTGCTTTTGTCTCTAAAACCCATTACACTCATTACTTTGGCAGGTGGCAAATGGCAGCCTGTTGTGAAGAGAATAGAATAATGTGCCTCCGAATAGTGGCAGTCGGGTTGGAGGAATGATAATGATGACGAGGATGAGGCGATGATACATCAACAATTGTGCAGCTACGCTTTGCCCTTATAAGTGAATGTTTATAAGTATCTAAAGCGGTTCTTGATAATCTCCTACTTACTAAAGTTACTGCTAACTGTTTTTAGTTGAACCTCGTCATCATTGCTTATCTATTGCACAGAGAACATATTTATACCCAGTGAACATATTAATGACGTGATGTGATGACCTGCCATCTTTATTTCATTTTCCACTTTCTTCTCGGGCACGGAAAATGAAGTAGTGCACATATAATGATTATTTATCTCCTCGTAAACTTATTGTGACGCGATGCTTATAATAATAATGTGTCTTTTATTTAGTTGGTCATAATAACAGAAAGAGTTCTTCAAGTCAAAAAACATGTCAGATGGCGACTAGAAGTAATAATAATCATCAACTCGATCATTCTAATGTTGCATTATTATATTTTACTATCAACTATATAAGTTCATGGTTTCACTTCACATCCACACGATAAACAAAAATGGTTTGATCTCTTTGTTTGTCGTCTTTTTAAACCATTCGCATTTCTCTTTGACATACGCCTACTTTGTTTTGTTCCTGGTTACGGTACCTAATTAAAAGGTGTTATTCTTGGTGCAAAATACTCAAAGAGCAGAAGCATTTTCTCCGTTCTAGATAAAGCTAGCTGATTCCGAGAAACGGATCGTTTTTCCTGCTTCTGATTCTTGTGTAAGATTCAGTAGTTTCCTTTGCTCTCTGTTTACGTGGTCGTGGTAAAGTTTGAAATATAATATTCTTAACAGAGAAAATAAAATGGTTGATGAGCCCTTGGGAGAAGCAGGATAGGATGATAATTTTGCAATGATGGAAGAGAGGAGAGCGGAAGTTTTGGGACTTGTGGTTTTTCTTGCAAAATACAACAAAATAGCAACAGTCATCATAAAATAAACGCGAAGAAATGAAGCATGTTGCATGCAAAATAAGTGAGTTTCGCTCATACTTTGTCTGCTCATGACAGGATCATCGGCACGAAGTTTTCGTCTTGGTGTTCATGCACACTTTCTGTTCCTTGTGGAGAAATACATCAAGAAAAGGTTGACACAAAGGCACAAGCCAATGCGAAATGAACCAAGTTTATGGAATGAGGTTGTTGCAATGCAAGGGTTAGAACGAATAGCCTCTGTAGTAACAAACAACGCTTCTCTTTGTTTTTACGGTACGTCTTTCCTTCTGAAAGTGCCAGTCTTTTTTTTGCTCGTTTTTGTAATTCTTCAGATAGGTAGTCCATTCTGTTTGGTACGATGCGAGACTTTTGCAACAAAGGGAAAGGGGCCGAGCAGCAGGCTGAAAGAAGATTGTTGTGAAATTAGGATATTGAGGGTGATGATGATGCCACTGCTGCTCCATAATGGAGTTCTGGTACCTTCTTGTGAGAGTTATAGAAGAACGCTAAAAGGTCGTTAACTTCGTTGGAGGGCAAGCTGGGAAGGAAAAGGAAAAGCAAACAAGCACAATGGAAACAGACATAAAATAAAATGTAGGGGAAAGCTGATTCATTGTGAGTGAGGCTGAGAAAAAGTAGGAGGACGGGAGGAAATATTCATGGTGATGGCGATGATGATGACACAGACACACGAGTTGACCTCACCTGCTGTTTCTTTCCTTTAATCTAGATGGAGACTGACAGTATCCCGTTGTTCGAAAGCAGCAGCTGGTCCGTCACTGCTTATAGATGCTTCATGAAACAAAACGAGCTGCCGTGCTTCATTTCATAATATAGCGTAACAAGTTGGAAACGACTTTCCAAGATTTTGTCTTATTCATTTCTTTTCATCAATTGCACAGTTTGAGTTGTTTATGCGGTCAATACATTTTCCTGACAAATTTGAAATTATAATCAAGTTGGGATAACATGGTTTGGGCCTGTCAGTCCATTTAGCCTTTTCCTTGCTTCCCTCTGCAGATTTCCTTCGCTTTCATTCAAGCAGAGTAGAGTCAGAGTGGAGCAGAAGAGCGAAACAAAATTTCGCTTGTGAATGACTTACTTTTACAAATATCAGTTTTTGTGACTGTTGTGACACGTTGAAAATACCTACACCAAATGAACACAACGGTGAAGTGAAACTAAATGCTAATGAATTCGTTTGAAGTTGAAGTTGCAGCCTTGACATTGATTTGATTGACAGTTTCAAGTAATCACATTTTGCATTCCCATTCATTTTGACAGTATGCAATAAACAATAAAATACCTAGAATTGCTACTCCGTTTGCTTTCACATCTACGGACCGATAGTAAGCAAAATTGTAATAATCCCAGTTTTACATTAAAGAATAGATGTGTCTCGGTCCCCAGCAAGTTACACATAGCTTTATGTATGTAAAACTCTGCAGTGGTAATTTATGAGTGAAGAAGATGAACCTTGAGACAAGAGCTATGTCGAAACTCTCAAGTTTCATAACAAATATTTTTTTCGGTTCAGTTCAACCGGTTAACTATTTTTTGCTGGCTTCTGAGGTGTCGATACTGACTGATCTTATGAGAACTGTCATAAAGAAAACGCTCCATTATTTAGAGCATTAGCATTTATTGTAGCAGCGTG
Source organism: Cyphoderus albinus (assembly GCA_021029165.1). Classification (NCBI taxonomy): domain Eukaryota; kingdom Metazoa; phylum Arthropoda; class Collembola; order Entomobryomorpha; family Paronellidae; genus Cyphoderus; species Cyphoderus albinus. The sequence goes on along the minus strand of VYYJ01000148.1, from coordinate 68,131 downwards.
AAACAAAAGAGTGAAGTAAACAAGAAGAAATAAGGAAAGACGTCTCCACATCTCTGAATTTTTCATGTTATGTAGTCGTGTAAAAGTTCAACTATCTCTCTCGTCTACTCAACCATTTCGTTTATTACTCTTTCGTTCGATACTGAATCGCATCACTGCTCCTCTATTGTTGCCTTTATGCCTTGCCTTTTGCGAGCTATCTGTCAACTGAAAGCAATTATTATTGTCGCACAAGATATTTTTTGCCAATACGCACAATAAAAGATTGTTTGCTCTTTTTCACTGACTTTGGGACAGAAGAGAAGAGTGAGCTTGTAAAATGTCTTCCTTCTCACCCTTTCTCAGTTTTTCTTTCTATCTGCTGCCATCATCAGTCTTGTAAAGCTCTCTGTTGTTTTGTAACAGAAATAAAGAGTTGTGTTCATATTGTGAAAAAGTCAATTGCCAAACGAGTCAATGTAACTCTTCTGCCAAATCACACAAATAATCTCCGTTACGTTGCGTTACATTACTTTAAACTAATGCCAATACAGCCATTGTTCACGTCTCTGTCTTTCTCACTGTTTTCCTTTGGCAGCGCAACAGAAAAGCATGCAAAAAAGTTTCGGTTCTCAATTATGAAATCTCTTTTCAAATAAACTTTGCAGTCGAAGTCGATAAAGTTTAATCTACATATTTTTTCTTTGACGTGCGAAGGCTTTGGTCATTGTCACAATTTGGCGAGTGGGAAAGTGAACTCAAGCAGTTTTTGCATCATATTCTCATTTCGATGTCACAACATGATATGTACTGTGAAAATTCGAAAGACATCCGACATTGCATAAGTTTATGTTTCTACATGTATATGTATATAAAACTAGATGAAAGCACAAACAACCAGGAAAGGAAGGAAAGCTCGCGTTTGACTTGACCAAAGCTTTTCATTGGTTAAAGAATTGCAGCTACCTCAAGTAGAATAAAATGGTCATTATTATGTGCTGCGTGCTCCTGTTGATAAGACGGGACATGCCACGCATGAATACATGCAACTCGGACCAGCGCTTTTCCGTCTCAGAAAAGTATAAAATTGGAATAATAATGAATAAAATGGAAGTAGCTAGGTATTTAATGATGCGTTAAAACCAAATATGAAGCACACAGAGAAAAAAGAAACGTTTTTTATCTTCTTTGTGCTGCTTCTTTTTACAAAATAGTGCTGAAAGGAAATAGGAAACTGAAACGAAAAGAGAGGAGCAGATGGCCATCCTGCTTGCTTGCTTTTTTTCTTATCACTCGTTTGCGCTTATAACCGGACCGATTCCTCCTTCGTCTTGTCTTCTCAAATGATAATGTACCATTGGTTCTCAAATAAATAAATAAATAAATAATAATAATAACAGGGTTACTCTGTGGAAAGGTAAAAAGAGGTCTTTTCCTCTTGGCATGTTCTTTGCTTTGCTGGGAAACTGTCTTTACAAGAGGAAACCTTGAGCTTTTTTTATTCTATTGTGATGATGATTTGGTATGTTTTTGTGAGAAATCTCTTATTTTATTTTCTGCTTACATAACGTTAGTAGAGAAAAAGCCGATATATCCTTTTTGTTGGAAATATATGGTCGTCTTGTCACAGGGAAATCTTTTTAGATCCTTTTATAATAGATTTCCATCATCATCATCAACTTCATCCTCCCGGAGAATAAAGATGATGCAAAGTACTTACAGTTTGGTGGCAGGTAAGGTTGAAAAAAGGTAACAATGTACGATACGCTTGTAAATCCATTCATTCATTTCATTCATCTTTTTATTTCGTGGTGGTGATCGGTTTGAATTCTCCAGAAGAACCTTTTTCCTGTTGCTCCACAACTCCACTCCAATGCTACGTAATTCTTATGCCACTCTAGTAGAATAGTCTCTTGTTTCGAGTCGCCTTTGGATGTTTGGAAGTGATCTCTTTCACATCATATTATTCTTCTGAATTGACTGAGAGTAAGTGAAATACTTTTTGTCTGTCTAACAAGGAAGCAAAGGGAGAAGGCTTTTCGTTTCTCCCATTGTTCCCAAACGAAAGATGCACACGTGAGATTTTGTATTTATTACAATATGCCACTTCTTCACTCTGGATTCGGGACCCATTCAGCTTCTTTTTATGAAATTGGAATAGGTAGGTTTGAAAAGAAAGAGGATGTTAAAAAAAAGAGAAATGGATGGATTGGTAGTATGTTTTTTGTGTGTACCTTTGCCACTTCCACTTTTTCCACTTCCATCGCATATCGCATTGCATGAAACATGCATGCCCCACTTTTAATTCAGCTTTTTCTTTATCGTTATTATATTTAGTATCATTCAATTCATGCATTCTATTCCTCAGGCTTAAAGCAGAAGAGATTCTCAAACATGAACAAAATAATGAGAATGTAGTTTTTGATAAAGTATAATAGGAGCACGGAGAGGAAAAGGGACGCTGAGTTTGAGGAGTAACTTACTTTGACGATTATTGATCTTTAAAAACTACACACACGATAAGTACACTACTTTATGAGGGGTTTAGGATTTATAAATGGTTTAGAGATATTTTCACTCAAAAGTGCTGTCACCTTATTTAATTTACATTTATCTAAATCTACCTCCATGTCCTAAGGCCATGTGTCCTCTTACTAAAAATGATTACTCCAAAAACTAAGATACTAAATATGTACGTAAATATGCTTGCGTGCTACTGCTGGATGCGCATAATTCTCAAAAGGAACTCTTCATTTCCGGTGTAATAAAGAAAGAAACTTCTACCACTCTATGCACCGCTAGTTTAGGTACATACGCTAATATAATATTAATAATAACCATTGCATGCGCAGTCAGAATTCATTATCTTCATGGCATACAGAAGATGATAGTCAAATATTAAATTTAGCTGTCCTCATTTTGGTCCAGGTTATGCTATAAAGTTATATACAGAATTAGATTTTTCTTTTCAATTTCATTTTTAGAAGCTTCTTTACATGATACATACATTTAATGAAAAATTAGATAACACGTTCAGTGACAGTAGTTCAAAAATTGGTTGCTTCCGCCTACACTAACAGTGTTAGCGTTTATAATCTTTTCAATTAACCTTTTATTTGAATTTCCGGTTCATCGATTTCATCCCTGTCCTACCATTGGTAGGCTACCGCGATAAGATTCTTGTACCCTTTCAACTTAAAACTACTTGCCCTACATACATAAAGTGGGATCTTTTTGTCGCCACTTTGGAGACAGAGGTAGTTGTTTGTGTGATAGTGATAAGCGACTGACTAGCGTCACTAGCGATACATTTTATGGACTCTGTACCGTGTGGTGGTGTAAATGTAAAAAGAACGCCGGTAAAGCTACTTCTTGAAGAGTTAAAATTAAAAATTACACCGGTGAGTTTTCAGTATTTGCAAACAATATAATGTTGAACGAGAGGATCTTTTAGTACAATAAATAATGGCGCATAATTGATGGGCGTTATACAAGTCCGAGAGAAGCGGCTATCTTTTGCCACATCTTGTATAGTTAATGATAGTATTAAAGAATTACATTGCTTTCCTTGTAAAGACTAACTAGCTTCACGCGCACGGCATAATATCGCTTAAGTGGCTACTTCATTCTTTATTGTCTCAATGTTGATCTTGCATTCTTTCCCATTTTATTCTCCGTTAAAACATTTTAAATGTTGGTTTCAGATAGGTGAGGTGAAAGAACCGAATTCAAATGCTTCATATTGTGCCAGATGCAAAGAGAAATAAAGATGGTTTACAAAATGAAAGCTGCAAAGTTTCAGTCTCGAAGAAGCAAGGTGGCATTTTGTATTGTTTTAAAGATTGGAGTTGGAGAACAAAAGAGGTATTATTTCATTACTGGTCTTTGTTCGTTGTCGACCGCTTTATCCGACCAACTAGCTTTTAATAGAAATGAAATACAATACCTAGGGCTGCAATTAAAGCATCGTAATATCGCTTAATTATATGGGACAACGACAATTTTCTCTATTCTAACAACCAAGCTGCAGAAGATTTGAACAAAATAAAACTGAGCAACAGATCAAGCCAAAACGTAATATAATACGCGTGAGTGTTTGCGGTTGTGTAAAAAATACATCCCTGAAAACTGAATATCGTACACAGCACCGAGTACTTTCAGTGTATCTTATCATTTTCCAAGACAAAGTCACCGAGTTTTGCAATTGCATTTCGAAAACAATTAAGTTAACGAGGAAGCAATTTAATTGTAAGCATCAGCACGGTCCTCTCATGTCGACGAGATTTGTTAGATATACATACATAAATTGTAAATCGAGTTTCGTTCATCCTCCTATTTTCTGTGCATGGTCATGATGTGGTACTGAATTCATTTACCATTTCTAAAACGACGCACACCGTTACTTGCTGCCAGGTTGTGGCTGTCATTATCAGCATTCAAAGTGAGTTCAATCTGCCAATCTTGTTCATTATGTAAAACTAAAATGAAAAATGCTGGAGATTCAAACGAAACTTGATTCATTTGAATAACACATTTTGGGTTTCTCTCATTGAAAAATGTCCATGTCATTTACATGTAGACTATTTCTATACTCATATAAAACTAAAGGTAAAAGCTCTGTTATAGACAGGATATTTCCAATTACCACTGTCTGCTATGTAGGTACTTAATCGGCTCTACCTCTTTGATTGGACTAAATTGAAAAATGAATGTTAAATTCCTATCAGTTCATTAACAGATTTTTTCCACCAATTTATGTAGAATGTAGATAAGAGAATGACGCTTATTTTTCTATTTTTCTTAAAGGATCCAGTGAGCTCCATTCCACTTCCCACTCATTCGATGACGCTGGACAGAGGAAGATGGAGGTTTGCGTGAGCTGAAAAATCTGGAATATTGAGTTTACCCTGCGGTCGGTATCAGTTGCATTATTTTGATCATTAGTAATATTGCACTGGTCCCGGCCTTTGGGTTCTCAAAATGATCTTCAAAAGCGATTCAACCAAGGTGGCCCACGAGAATATTGCGAACACTGGAAAGGAACCAAGTAAAATGAACCAAGAGGAACCTCCCCAGGAAAGTGACCTGAACAAAGTGCACGAAACAAATCTTACCCTAAGGTGCAAACCTAAGCATGCATTAGTGGAGGTCGCGATTAGTTGCATCATTGGCTGTAAAAAGCGTCAATTGCACTAGTCCCGGCCTACACTCGATGCATGAGATCAACAGGTTAAAACTTACATAGCGAGCCGATAATGAAGGATGCAAGATGCAACAGTACAACGGAATACAAATTGGAACGTTACTGGAAAATTAATTGCCAAAGGAAACTCCCACGCAATGATTTATTAAGAATTCATTTATTCAAACCATATCCATTGTATCTGTACGAAGAGTTTTGACATCATCATACCTCCCTAAACTTAATGGATAGTATATTTTTACTTAGTAATAATTACGGTTTTACACTTACTCATATTCATAATTACCATCACCTCAAAAAATGAAATGCAAATAAATATAAAATATAGAGTTGGACTCTTCAATATGTATAATTTTCTTGACAATCAGTTCTAGTTTATCCTTAGTTTGGTCTTAGTCTAGTTACAGGTAGCCAAGTTGCTTTTCTGCTTAACACACACAATGTAGTACTCAACATTATTGTATTTAAGTATCTCCTATTCAATAGTAATAATAATAATAATGACGATAATAATAATCAAATAGTTCATGATTTTGGAACAGCCGCATAATTCAAATAACACATCAATTTTTGACAGGAAAGTTCTTAAGTCCTTCCTTTTACTGCTTGCCTTCATCCAAATAAAAATGCCAAAGCTTCGGTATTATCAGACAGACAAGAACATTTCTTTTATAAAATAACTCCTCAAAAACCCAGACTTTTTCTTGTTACAATAAATGCTATCAATTGCTACCACTAATGACAGTTTATAACGTCATTAATGACTTGTAGGGGTTCCTCCTACCATCTAGTACCTAAATACTATTTTGTTCCTTACCTCACCCAAGCACAACTATCTAACCTAAACTGTAACAAAACGTTTTAGTAAAGTGCAGTGTAGGAATTACGATGCAATTCATCCTGCCTACTGGAATACAGCAAAACTTTCAAGATGGAGTAAAATTCTTGCTGCCTACCATTCTGATTTTGAGAATGCTGAATAAGAAGGTTATTTGAATAGAAAATCGATACCAATTTTAAGAATGCTGATTGTTGATTGATTATTGATGGTACGTAAAGACGTTTCAGTAAAAGACCCTAAGTTTTTTTCTTCCTGTTTCATTTGAGTTGAAATGAGTTCGGATTATTTAATAAACTGTACAAATGTGTAATTTATTTAAATTATGCATATTATAGTAGAAAATGACATTACTTTTTAAATTTTGTGTACGTTTTTGAAAATACTGTCGCACAAATGACAGAAGGGGTTTTATAACAAGTGGTTTTTCCTTGCTTCACTCTAGAATAATGTCGTACCAAATGATTTATAATAATAGTAACAATATCAATATATTTTTTTCTTCTGATTTAATGCAAATCCTGAGTTTGATAAGTTGTTGTCAGATTTTTGTAAGATCTTTTTACATAAATTGCTTTTTACTTTCACTCTCTATCGCACACTTTCAACCGTGAGATGAATTAATCAGGTAATTGTAACACTCACGTTCAGTTCTCATCGGATTCGGATTCTGAAACAAATATTTCACGTTTTTAAACAAATCTTGAACTTAGTTTTCCTATAGCCGATAGAAATATTGCAAAACAAAAAGATTGCGTACCTTCTTCAGCATTTTGAAGCCATTCGATGAATTTTTTCATCTGCTCCAAGAAGACACTCTTCCCTTTGCTGGAGTGGGATTCCTTATACCACTTCATGATTACGTCCTCTGACAACACATCCGCTGCAATAACAAATTACAAAATTACATATTATTAAATCTCCAAACAAATTTTTAAACAAGTTTCTCCTTTGGGTTGTTTAAAATAAATATAAAAATGTCAAATGTCCTCACTTTTGTACAACAAGAGAATGATCTTTTGATAAACTTTCATGAAATTCATATTGTCGTAGCAGAAGTCCTGGATTCTCAACATCAAGGTCAATTCGGATCTTTGTGAATCTGCAAAAGCTCCAAGGAGTGCGGTGTAGTTCTACATCAGAGCAAAAGAATTGTTTAAATTCGAACAGAAAAATTTAAATGACAAACAGTCAGTTATACGAAGAGTAAATGTTTTCTACCTTGATGTGCTTCAAAGCCTGCTCAGCAACCAGTTCCTCCTTCTTGTTCCACTCAACAGCTGCCATAAGTGTGGTCCAAATCTGATCGTTGAAAACAAAATTATATAGTTATAATATAATAAAACTAATTGCTTCTATTTGCTATAAATACAAATTTGTTTTTATCATTACTCACAATAGCAATAACTTCATGCTCCGCCAAGTTATTCTTTGTAGAATAATCCTTCACTTCATTAATGATCTCCTTCACTGCTTTACCCTCAGAAAGAGCATCGCCCACACTTTTCTGCAGGTCCTTCTTCACCTCTTGACTTGCCTGAAAAATTTTAAAATTGAAGGTTAACGCAAGTTTCAATAACACATTTCCTTTTGTTTAGGGTTTGAACAGTGTAAAGTTTTTGTAATCGATATGTCGATTTACCTGAGCCTTTTGGAGCTTTACCACTTCCCCTAAATCTTTCTCCATGAATGCCTTTTCAAAAAGTTCTTGTGACCGTTTGTTTGGAGGGAAAAATTCCATTAATCTGGTAAAAACATTGGTAATTTAGCACAATGTCTAAAAATAAAAGCACTACACAATATTTCGTAAACTAAAGTGTACAGTGTACAGTTACGTACTTCATGTCGAGTCCGGATTTTTTCAACAAGGAGACGACGTGGTTAACGCCCCTTTCCTGTTTGCAGGTTACGAAGACTTCAAGAATAAAATCCAAAGCTAAGTTGTCCTTTACTAAATGCTCCTGAAATCAAAAAACATGAAACATTTTACTAATGCGCAACTTCCCCAACTTACTTTTGTTTTAATTTTAACTTACGGCGGCGATACAGTAGAGGACGGTTGGTGCAAGAGAATTGTTACAAATCCATAGAGCAGATATCCGAGCCAACTTCACCCTTTCCTCATCCGTGAACCGCTTCATGTAGTTGTACACCTTCCTCATCTCCTCATCAAGCATTTTTTCTAAATACTTGTACCGCCTCATCAACTTAAGGAATACCTGCAAGACATTTTGTAAATTTATTGGTTATTATTTGCGCTAAACAACTAACCATTTCCCCCCAATTAAATGTTGCTGCTAAAAATAATTGAATGCAAACATTGTACCTGCTCGTATCCCTTGAGAGCATCCATGTTGTTCTCCGACGCGAAGACACAGGCGGGTGACAATTTCCCTCCATCCCCAGGAGTGACCCCACTAGGGCCGAGAAGACCACCAGCAATTAAAACATCAAAGAGCGTCTCCCCATACCTCCTATAGTCTAATTTTCCACCAGCGCCGTCCAAGTATTTACTAACAGCTTCCAAATCCGTTCCAGCTTCTATAAGACCTTGGAGCAATTGGTCTCGGAACCCAGTGGTATCGAATTTCTCTCGTTCATCTGTTAAATAATGCACCATTTAATCAGTCAGGCAACATCATCCAGCAGAAAATTACGCGACTTGTCAACTCCAACTTACCCCTTTTCCGGGTCTTGATGCGCTGGCCAGATAGTACGGGTCTTTCGGTTTTTTGACTCATACAATATGCCGGGGGGGTTACGCTGTCTTAAATAGATGAAAAACTGTTCCAACCAAAATAAAAGAAAAGAAAAAAACAAAATAAAAAATGTCTAAACCTCCTCGCACAAAAGAAAATGTACAAATCTAAAGAACTTTAATTTAGATAGTAATTTATATTAAATCAATCAAAAATTCAACAACAATAAAACAATAATACCACTAACAACAGAACAATCGTATGAATTACGATTTGCTACTCAATTAGGATATTGACTTTTTCAAGTCGGTGGGCTTTCAAATCCAACTTTTTCTCAAGTATTAAAACTAATTCTAGGAAGTGTTCTTTTGCAATGTAATTACCAAATGCCACTGAACTAATAAATGATTTATTTTGGTAATTAAAACACAGATATTGACAACTGAATGAAGCAGGAAGCAATAATGTTTAGCTTTTAATTAATACCACGGGTATGACTAGTTTGTTCTAGTTCTTTTCGAGCCTATATCAATATTCTCACTACTACAGAAATGAACTCTGTGTGCACACCAAAAGATCTACAAGATCGTCAACAGATTTTTTATTTTGACTCGCAAACCACCAACTGAAAACCTAAAGATTTCTTTTCTAGCCTGTCTCCTTTCAATTTAAAAACAACTTTGAAATTCGTTTTAATAATACGATTTCACGGTGATTAGACCACCACACTTGATACTACAGCAGCAAAAACGTAAATAATATTAAAAACAGTCCTACTCTTGCGCAACTTGCAACGTTTACGATTAAAGCAATCTAAATGCTTCTCTTGGTATTTTACTCCCTTCTTTTGTTTGTCGGTGTGCGTTCATGTGATGAGGAGGGAGGGTAATAAATGGAAAGAGCAATGACAAAAATAAATAAAAAATAGTAGTAAATTGCCATGAATGAGGTATATAGAGTGAGGTTCATTGAGAGAAATTGAGTCATCCACATCACATCCAACGACGATAGCAGAGTCGTATTATAGCAGAGAGAGAGAGACAGAAAGCAACAGACAGAAGGTACAGAAAAGAGAAATGTGAATTACAGTCATTGTAATGCCATAAACAACACATAAAAAGAGCTATTAACGATTTCCATCATAGCATGCATTCTTATTCTAATCTCTAAGAACTAATTTGGTTGCTTAAAATAATTGTCAATGTCATAAAATACGTTTGGGTCTCAGTTACTACTTACTACAGATTCTGGTTATGTAGTCAGAGTGTATGCGATGCACATATTTACTATTAGGTTTAAACAATATCCAATTTTCTTCTTTATAGCTAATGGTAATGAATAAAAGCCCTATCACTTCATATCACCTACCACACGTTCAGTTCATTTGTTCTCAACAAATCCATAAATCCATACAGACTACAGACAAAAGAAATATGTAGTATGTCTTAATTGTATTGCCCTAGGTTCGTCTGGGATTGAGTATCGAGTCTTACGTTAATCTAAATAGGTGGATGATGTTATAAAACAAATAATAATGTCCTTTACTCAACTTTCTGTTCTGTATCATGCCATTTTCCCATAATAACCATCCCTCCCTTCCCTTAATCCATGTTTCGTAATTTTCCCAAGTTAATATCTAGGAAAATTCTCAGAATTTTCTTGATCAAAGAAAACAGATTTCGTTCATTATGCCAAGTCAGATGGTATTAATGTGAATGTCACAAAGATTCCAAAAATAAACATTTTGGTATTGGTTGCTACTATTAAGGTGAATGTCGTTCGAAAAATGCGTAGAGTGCATTTCACATTAAATGACGATGCGATGTGGAATTTTTCTGTAAAAAAAACAACCTCTCGCACCGATTATATTACCCCTTGAATGAAAACATATTTCTTATTAAATGCTCCATCAAAATTCAATGCCATTTTGCCATTCCAACCTAAACGAAGATCATATCAACTCAAACTCAACATCACTGTAATTGCAACTTGCAACAACTGCAACACATGGACATTTATTTCATTGGCATAATTTGCCCATACAACCAACCAAATCTGTTATGTATTCTCTACTCTGTCTCTGTATTATGACTATAATATGGAAAATTGCAAATTCTAAATTCCTTATTACATACACGTCACGTCATTTACTCTTTACGCACATTCACCAACATGAAATAACAATTTCCTTAATTTGAAAAACTACCGAATAAAATTCTCGTAAAACCTCTTTACTTACTTGACTTATTTAACTACACCCTTCACTTGCCATTTTTCCCATTATTATTATTGCCGTTATTTTAATACTTTACTTTTCAATAGTAATAATCATATCCTCCATAATCACTAACTAGACAATTTATTCTTTGAAAACTAATTTTTATTTCTAGTAAAACAAAAACTGTTTACTTACCTTAAAACAAATGGAAAGGATCGCCTTCTTGTCTTGAAGCCCAGAAAACAATTGCAATTACTAGTAGATTTCTAATTAATTACTTCTCTTGTTTTAAGCTCGATAAATTTACCTTACTTAAAATAAAAAAATAATTATAGAAAAATGGAAGAAGTGATTTTCTTGAGTTTTAGATCGTTAACTTTGAAAGAAAAAGACGTTTGAAAATTGTAAAATGTAGTTTTAGAAAGTGGCTAGAAAAGTATTTCTTATCCGAGGACGACGATGAGATGAGTGAGGATAAAGCAAGTATCAAAGTCGATGAGTGAAGTAGTGCGGTGGCTGAGAGATAGTAGACCGGTTAAATGAGTAAGAAAGAGTAGCAGAGAAGCAAAAGTACCTCTGAGTTCAGCTCAGTTCACCTCTTGTTCACAGAATTTTGAGGAATGATGACGACGAATCTTTTTGTAGAGTGGATGACGATGACGACGACGTGCCTAAAGAATTTAGATGCAGGCAATGGTAGCGAGAAAAACGAACTCAATTGACTTGAAATGTACACTCGTTCAGCTTCTAGCACTAGCACAGCAGCAGAAGCAAACGCTCAAAAATACAAAGCGGAGTTGAAGTTTGTGCGTGTCCTGTGTGTGAGTGAGTGAGGAGTCGCACCAGTCGAGTCTCTAGTGTTGTGTAGGCGGCATGATGAGTTGATGAGGCTGAAAATAGTGCACGATCTTGCTGTTAGAATGCGTAGCTTTCGAAAAGCATTGCGAGGAATGAGCAGCAGTTCACAAAGAAAGATAAAGAGCAAAAACAAACAGGGAAAACGACAGAACAGAATCGTTTGATTGAATCAAGTCAGGTGCATTAAATTTTAGCATTGAGTGATGCCATCTGCGTGCATTTCCCTAGTATTAGCTTCGTTCATGCAGATAAAAGCGCGCCAACACCGATTTCAATTTGGACGCTATTTTACTTCTTGTAAAATACCGAAAAACCGGACTTGAAGAACAAAAGGAGGAAATCGTACGTAGCCGACAATTTCGATTTTAGTGTTTTGTTAATTTCAATTAAAATAAGTCAAAGTTCCTTTTAAATGTGATACATAAAAGTAGAAGGTGAGTCGAATTAAAGCAGTTTTTTTATGTATAATTAGTTAATTGATTTGATTATACGATTACGCTTTGTCCGGCTCAGCTGACTGGGCTCAGTTTGTAAACAAAATCTTCCAGGTCTCAACTAACAACTAATTGACTTTCGTTATAAAAACCGTGAATTGTTGTGTTTGTTATGGTTTAGAGTTGGAAACAGTGCATTAGGATTCAATTTTTCGATATCGGAAGAGAAAGGAAAGGATCCAGGTTAACACTCGCTCCTGTCGAGTCCCTTCTCACTTCTCGTCGTTCCAGTTGCAGACCAGCTTATCGGAGCAAGAACCGAAGATGAGTTTAGCGGCGACCAGAACACGTCGTGCCGGGGCTGGAGCCCAAATGGCACGATTGCTTAACGAGGAGGAAGAAGATGAATTTTACATGACCACTTATGGAGGTTTTAAGGAGACTGAAGACGATAATGATTATGCGTATGATTATTCATGTTATAACCATGAGATATGAGCAGGAATCTTTGAGTTAGTTATTGTATTGCAATGATTGGGTCTTGTGTATTATCTCGAACAGAGCTGAGAAAGAAGAGGACGATGTTGTTGATTCCGACTTTGACATTGATGAGACTGAGGAGGTGGCACAAGAGGGCGATGACGAAGATGACGAAAAGAAAAGGAAGCGAAAGGGAATTGTTACGAAGGCTTACGTAGATCCGAAAGCCCGCAAGCCTGGAACAAGTCGCAAGTTGCTAGAATCAAGAAAACGGAAAAGGACACCTTCTGCATCTTCACTGGATGGGGAGAAACGCAAGAAAACTGAAGCGGAGGGGGAGGAGGAGGGAGAGGAAGGAGACGACGAGTCTGAAGATGAAGATTATGATTCAGATGTGGTTGAGGAATATGATTTATCAACTGATGAGAGTGAGGATGAGGAGGGTGATGATAAGAAAGAAAAAGATGATGGCACTCCAACAAAGTCAAAAGACATTGCTTCTGCTTTTGCACCAAAGCCGTACGAGCCGCCAGTAAAACGAAAACCGGGCAGGCCCAGGCGTACCAGTCCCTCTCCAACTAAGGTCAAGAATGTGTCATTCTTCGGGTTCCACGATAGCAATCGTGTTAGATCTTCGACAAAACAAAAATCTCAGGATACGGAGGCACGACTGAAGGAACGAAAGAAAGTTGAAGCACGTCGAAGAGAAAAATTTAAAACCCGAAGGGAAGAAATGGCAAAAGAGGCACCGCTGACCCAGGAAGACTTATTAAAGGAGGTTGAAGAGACAGCAAAATTGAATGTGGAATCTTTAGGTTCGTTCAATATTTCACGCGGGGTGAAACATTAAAATGTTACGTCAGGTATAAAAATTAAAGTTACTAACATTTATTTTTTATGTACAACAAATTTGCAGAGCGCTTTCATCGAATGGAACTCGAAAAGAAAAAGGTTAGGTTAAACAAGCACACTGTTGTTCCAACGGTACGTTATCTGTCATTCTCAGTCCCTTTAATGAAGCGAGATGGGGATGTAGAACCAGTCGAGGGAGATAAAGATCCAATTATCAAAGTTGGAAGGTACGAACGGACGCTTATATCATTTACAAGGGACTCTGATTTCAAAAAATCGTTTGGTCAGTTTAAAAATACGAAGGAACCTCCACGAACGCGGCGTTGTGTCATTTCTGGGTAAATACGGATGATCATACCATTCAATTATTTTTGGTTTAAAAAAATGGAATAAACCGTATCATACGATCATACCTACCATACTGTAATTTGTACTTTTGAATTTGATTATAGAATTAAGACTCCGTACTTTGATCCACTACTACGTCACCCTTATTACAACCGTGATGTCTTCAAAGTCCTTCGAGCAGCCTACAATAGAATTATGTATCTAAAAGGAGATCGGCGAAATCCTACTGTTCGAAGATTTACTGAATGGTTGGAGCTGCAAAATCCGGAGGTGTTTAGTAGAGACAAACTTGTCAGTCTTAAGGCAGAAGGTTTGGAGGGTCAAACGCCAGTTGTGGCTACAGATGGCGACCCAACATCGAAGAAATCGGAAGTGGGAGACAGCGATACCGTTGAAGTTGAAAAAAAAGGTGACAAGTCACCTCCAAAATTAACACCGCCTCCAATGAGTATTAAGGCTGTAAGTCGAACCAGAAAATCTCTACAAACACCACAGATGGAAAGTGTTGAAGAAAAATCAAAGGGAGAAGTCACAAAACCGCTTCCCATGTATCGACCTCCCACTAGCAGATTAAAGCCACTTCCTAATGCCAAACCGAGACCTCCTCCAGAACCTCCAGCAACAAAGTCAACAGCAAAGACACCTGCTCCAGCTCCTCCTGTTGCAGTGGTCATAAAACAGAAACAACCTGTAGCAACTGCTAACGCTTCTTCGGTGAATGCGAAAACAACCGCAGCCACTGCAGCAGTTGCTTCTCCAGTTGCTCAGGTAAAAACATATGGGCCTGCAAAAAATAATGCAGGATCAGTGGTTTCAGGAATAACTGTTCCAGTCGTCACAACGGCCACCATTTCCACCATACACGCCATTTCTACTGTAGCATCAGCACCTGTGGTTTCTACTCCAATAACTTCTGTTATGACTGGTTTATCATCCACCCCACCGTCGACGCCTGTGTCAGCTGCGGTTTCAGTTCAGTTAACTCCGTCGGCGCCTGGCCAGCCACGACATGTTTTAATAGCACGAAGAAATCTCGCCGGTCCACTAATGGTAGCTTCTTCTGGTGGCGTTCATCAGCAAACTATGGTTGCACAAAAGTCCCAACCGATTGTTATCCGCAACGTTACTTCAAATCAGTTACAGCAAGCGGGAGGCAATGCAGGAACAACTGTTCTGCAGGCTCCAATTCAAATACCGACCTCAACAGTTCAGTTGGCAGTAAGTGGTGCTGGAGGGGCTGGAGGTGTTGCGTTTTTGAATTTAAGAGGTGTTCCTGGTTCTTCAGTTCTTCGGGGTGTGTCAGGAATTACAAATCTCAGTGGTATCAGCGGAAGTCAGGTGGTAAGGTTATTGCAGCAGCAAGGGGTCCAATTTATTCAGCAAGCCCAGCCAATGCAACAAACGACAGTGGCAGGTGGAAACCCAAATTTGCCTGTTACAGTTAGACTACCGGTTTCTTCTGCACTGCAGTTAAACCAAAATCCGACCTCTGCCGCATTGTGCAGTACAGCTTCTGCAATTGTAGCAGCAAACTCCTCGGCTGTCAGATTAGCAGCAGCAAGAGCTGGGGCTGCTGGAACAGCGCTTCAAGTAGTTGCCAGTCGACCGCTCACTGGAACGAATACAGTTGTGGCTCGTGGGACACCAATTCCGGCTTCGGCAGTAACTACAGGAAATCGAATGGCAAAACCTACTGTGACTACTGTCAGATCTCCTGGAGGTGCCCTACGACCCACAGCGATAGCTGGCGTGAGAACCACAACTCTCACAGCGTCACAACTCCGAACCGCTCTTTCCCAAGGAGCGTTGGTCAGAGCAACGCCTGGAGGAACTGTACAAGGTACCGTGGTAGCAACTCCAACCGGAAATGTTACAACAGTCAGAGCCGCTGGCACTCCTGTCAATGCAAATATCCGCGCTATTACAATTCCTTCAACGTTAGCTGGAGTAACTACGATAGCTAGACCGCCCATTCAAGGTACTACACCCACAACAGCAATACAAGCGTCGAGTATGGTCAGGCCCCTCACCATTACCACTTCTGGAGTGAGACCTGTACAAGCTTCGAACGTACGAGGTGTCATTGGTAATGCCAATACTATTTGGCAACAGCAGATTGTTACGGGTGCCGGAGGCACTCCTGGAACTCGATTGGTAACTGTTCCTGTTCCAACCAGCGTAAGGCCAACTGCTTCTTCACTTGTTGCTGCTGCACAAGGAGGAATTCGCATCGCAAGGAGACCAGTGGCACCTGGAAGCGGTGCGTCAACAACCACGTATGTAATGCCGATTCCCAGACAAACCGTCGCGTCGCAGCAAGTGGCGACCATTGCGTCACCAATCTCCAGTGCGAGTGGAGCAGTGTCCATTGTGACTTCGTCCCCAATGATTGTAGCATCAGATGGAGGTGCAGCTAACCCTGGTGTTACTAATGTCGTTGTAAGTAATCCTCCGACTTTGGTTCAGCCAGTTACGTCTACAATGGTTACGTTGAATCAAAGTGGAACTGGACTCACTCCTATTGTAACGCTAGCGCCAACAACCACTCATTCGTCAACGTAAACTGACCATCAGTCTCTAAATTTCATATTTGTCATCACGATTAATCCACTCCACACTTGTATTAAAAGTGAAATATATGAATTTGGGAGATTTTTGTATGGCCCACAGAAACTACGTCTTTAGTTTAAGCAACTTCTAGGATGCAACTTTGACTGTCTGTTTCGAAGTCTTCCTCATTAACTTGCTGACAGTTGAATGAAAATTATTTAATTTGGTCCATTTAAAGTGTTACATATTATGTACATAAATAGTTTTAGTTGTATTGTATATTTGATTATTTGGTAGGAGTTTAGAGCTTATAGCCGGACTCAAAAGGATTCTGATCTTATCGTTAATTTTTTGATTACAAATGCGTACCCGAATAAATTGACATTTTTACTTTATGTTCAAAAACAAAAACAAAGACAATTTCCGAACATTTTTTATCCTGCCTGGGCTGCGTGCATATCGATTTCATTTTTTCATAAGGTCGTAACACGAGGAATTTTCACGAGGCTCATCAGCTGTCTATTGGATATTGGATCTTGCATTGCATCTTTTGCTTCATGCTCGTCATGACTCATGAGTCATGACCGACCGCTTGCTCATGTTTTTTCTGAATTCCGATCTAGTTTATCTAAAGGGTCACCACACCACAAACAACAACTACATTTGTGGTGCATTTCATTTATTTTAAAGTCAGTTACATTATGTAACTTAACATACAATTTGAAGGTAGGCAGGCATCTTATTCGACAAATTAAAGTGAATGACATCATTGAAGATGGATGCAGCAGTGAAACGAGCACTGGGGACAAGCATTTTTAAGCCAACGGGTTCTGGAGGAGGAGGTTGCATATCAAAGGGTTCGTCCTTTGTCACTGACACGGGCATTGTCTTCGTTAAGACTAATAACAAACATGGTGTAATAATAAACAAATGTTTATAATAACCTCATTTAAGAAATGTTGAAATGTGGTATACATATGAAAATAATTTTATTTCATAATTTTTTTCCCAGGCGAAAGCAATGTTTGAAGGAGAAAAGGTGGGACTTGATGCAATTTCTGCCACTGGCAGCATCCGTTGTCCCAAAGGAATTGCGGTTGTCACAATTGGCGATGATAATCCGAGCACAGCTTTGGTAATGGAGAGTCTCGATCTGGGTTACTGCAAAGGCAGCACGCAAGCTAAGATGGGAGAGCATTTAGCCAGGTATTTGGATTTGGATAATATTTATATTTCTAGAATAATGGCGCAGTTACATGAATAGGTTTTCTGTAAATTCATAATGTGCGTTGTAGAATGCATTCGTATAACAAAAAATTGCTCGAAGAGAAGGGACCCAATCAGTGCGGCTGTGTTAGAAAAAGTAAGTAAAATTTTGACTTTTTTGAATAAAATAAGCAAATGGTTGGTTCAAATGGATTATGACAATTGGTGGCTGACTGGATTTACAATTTATAGGCGAGTCTGAAGAAGTCGATTTCCAGAAACCTGTAACAAAATTTGGATTTTATGTTCCAACTTCGTGTGGATTTATTAGTCAGGAGAATAACTGGAGAGACGATTGGGCGGTGAGTATCAATTGTGTCTTGTGATTAATTTTGCTTGTGTTGACGCTATTGATTTTTCTTTGGATGACCAATTTTATGTAATTTGGTTCTACACAAGACCTTTTATATAGAAGAGAAACTTCAGCCAAATATTGACTTACTCAATGAGAAGGTATAAATTCTCATCTCAAGAGAAATCCTTACTTGTATTATGTAGTTGTTATTTTCTTACTTTCACAATCAATGCTTATCATTGTATTTTTATTTTATGCTTCTAATAATATATAACATCATTAGAAAAGAGACAAACAGTTAAATGAGTTATGGCCACCATGCAGGATGAAGATTTTGGAGGAGTTGAGGAAATTGGATAAGGTAGTGCCGTCACTATTGCATGGTGATCTGTGGAGTGGTAACATTTCTTCCGTGGGCGGAGAACCAGGTTGGAAACCAAATTATTTTTCAATTATAAAATAAATACAAATACGTTTGTAAATAGTATATTGGTAATCTTATACAAAAATTTCGTTTAGTAATTTTTGATCCTGCATGTTTTTATGGACATTCGGAGTACGATTTCGGGATAGCAAGAATGTTTGGTGGATTTACCGACGAGTTTTTCAGAGCTTACCACAAAATAATTCCGAAGGCTCCTGGGTTTGAGAAGCGGTTAGATATTTACGAGCTCTACCATCACATTAACCATTGGTAAAGTTTTTTTTGTGATTGTCACTTTTGTTGCTTTAACGCGATTTTATGGATATAATTGAATAAAACATGTCTTCATTAAAGACGTTTATTGATAAGTCTTGCTGTAATTGTCTATTTTACAGGGTTCACTTTGGAACCGGCTATAGAGGATCATCGCTGAATCTTATGCAACAAATTCTAAACTCGTGAAGCAGAAGAAAGGTCAGCGCCAGGGCTGTATTTTTGGCGTATTTCCAATTTTTATGCATATCTTAATTAATTTTCTTCTCTTATATTTCTTATTTTAAATTGTGAGAATTATTTTCTGCGGTTTAAATTGGCTTAATGAAGTACTAAATCTAGTACAAGTACAAATATCTCAGATTCTAATGAGATTTTGGGGTGTCAGGATTTATGCTTCTAATTATTCCTATGCTAGAATATGTGGTAAATCTTTACAAGAATTATTTTAATCATTTTCTACTACTATTGGTAGAAAAAGAATTGTGAAAAAACTGTGATGTTTTGGCTAATAAACTGACAGCTTCATATTATTTTGCATGTCAGTGTGAAATGGTCTAAATAAATAGAATATGAAACTGATTTGGGAAATCCTGTGTGTAACTTTTCCACGTTCTTTCTGCAAACCGCCGAGTAAACACTGTCCAGGACTCCAGACCAGAGCCTATTTATTTTTGACCTTGACAAAGTGCTAACTTTAGATGTTGACTGTTGGCAACTCACGATAAGTTTCAATTAGCAGCTCCTCATTGATTAGCTGGATTTGGGGTGAGTTCAAAACGTTCAGCTCAACGTAAGCCCTAGATTGATAGGCTGGAGTTAAATCAGTTAAATGATGTTCATATGAGAAGAGTTACTTGCACAATGTTACAAATTGACTAAAAATGAACACCAACTCTTTTAATAAACTTCTCTGTATATTTACAATTACAAAATATGACTTAATAAAGGAAAAAACATTGTGGAAAGAATTTTGCAAATAAGAAACTGACGAACTTCAATAACAACATCATAACTTTATTTGAAATAGAAATATGTTTAAATTAGACCTGGTCTGGAATCTTGACGGTGCATTTTTCTTATTTACGCTAATGACTTCTTAATGCATGATAAATACTGTGTCAAAATAGCAAATCAACAAAAATCTTATCCACGCTTCGGACGGTGATCTTCTATGTTATTATTATTATGGCTTCATTAAACTGCTTTTATTGCCTCAAGAATTGAATACATCAGCCATTGGATAAATTGCATATTAATTCCATCAATGCCTTCATTGTGAAGCTGAAAGCTGAGCTTGGGTTTCATTTCATAAAAGAAAGATGTGTCAGACTATCAGACTAAGATCTATTAGACTGTTAAATATTCTTAATTGTAGGTAGTAGGTACATAAAGGAGAATGAGACGCTTGGCAATAGAAATGATCAATCTCGAAAATAAATTGATTTCATTAGTGGCATTTAAAGAAAGATAAAAATGATAGCTGAAATACAAAGTTACAGCACTACAGAGTTTTTATGTAAGGTAATGAAAAATGAATGAAGACAGTGGCATAACATAATTATTGAAATACAGAGTGTCAGGATGAGGATGAAAATAAAAGGAAGAACTCAACTAACTGTGGAGATCAGCATGTACTCAATTGAATGCTACTTCCGTTTCTTAAACATAAACTTCCATTCCCGGAGAAGTTCGCAGGATACAAACTAAGAACTAAACTTCAACCATTTCTATTTTATCCATTGATTTATTTTAAACCAAGTTTCCACAAACGTTTTTATTTGTCTTAATGAAGACTGAAGTACAACTACAACACGACTTGAGAAAAACTAAATTAAAACTCTTATTTCGAGAGCCTACTTTCCTGAATATCATCGAATGAAACTCCATTAAATAAAAAGTCACGGACTGATTTGGATCCATTATGCAGTCTAAAACCTTAATTCCATGATTTTAAGCAAACAGTAAAATGAAACATGAATCCTTTAGTTCAATTTGTGTGAGTAAAACTACTCCATGTGGTTGACGTCTCTTTTCAACTTTAACTTTCTTCAAGTCTTCTCCTAATCTTGTAAAATTCAATTCATGGTCAGCCATTTTATATAGTGCCATTACTGCTGAATTTGAATAGGTGGATGTGGATGTAGATATGGTTTGTTTGTATGCTTTTCGAAGTTCGACTTTTATATGATCCTCCGTGACTCATCGTGATAACGATAACATTTGAAAATAAATTTAATGAATATTTAACAAACATTTGAAACTGTAAAGGTGAAGAGGAGCAGAGCTAAACTGGCCTACCTACTGCAAACAAGCAATCTTTGTTAGTATTGGGGCAAAGAGAGAACTTCTTTATTTTCCTTTCCAATTTAGTTTGTTTTTGTTTTACCCTATTAATTGCACTCTTGCGGGTTTAAGATAAATAACCGTAAAGATCCCTTTGAACATCAGTTAAAACATTCAAGGTTTGAATGTTGCTTTTTATTCTAAAAGTTTTGTATATGTATGTATGTAGAACAGGGTCTAGTGTCTTGATAGTGCGCACCAGTGCTCCGCAACATAAGAGTTCCACAAAGTGTAGTTCAGTTCATCCAGTTTTGCTCGTTAGCGTAATCTGATCGTATAACTTAAACATTCATCCTAAACAAATACTGAAATTAAGTCATTCGTTATTCTTGTACGTACGCTTCTTCTTTGAGAGACACGTCTTACATTGTGTAATCACAATAAAAGAGAATAAATTTCAGTCAATCACCACCAAAAAACCGTAGAATAAAGGACAATCTTTATAGCAGATATCGTTGTTTGTATTATGTTGCAAGGTGGGATTCAAATACATTACATAATTCTCCCCCGACTAAACAAAGTGGGGACTCGATTCAATCCATTCAGTGGCAAGTTCACTATAATATTTATATGCTACTTAATTCTCCTTAACGTCCCCAGTTTTTTTTGCCATGCTCTGATGAGAAATTTGAGATATTCTAAAGATGTTACGTATCGGTATTGCAGAAGTATAACAATTTAAAAGAGTTGCAACGTGAATAACTTAACTGAGGTATATTAAGTTGATATTATCAACTTTATGTTGAATTTATTTAATTTGCTATGCTTTAAAAGGAAAGGAGAGACGTAGATATGAAATATAATTGCCGATGATAGATATACTAAACGCTCAGACATGAAGTAAAATGGTCTGATATTCGAGCATTTATAAAATTACCACTTTTATACATTTATTCCTTCAAATACTCGATCAAATATAATATTAGAGACATTTTGTACCTTAGCTGGTTAACTTCATAAAACAAGATCTTATAAAGAGCTTGATCTGCTCGCGTCGTCATCATTCTCGTATTTCATATACATTTTAGATTTTGGAATTGAACTGTGTTCCATCCATCTAACAACAACGGAACAATAGCTTATTAAAATTCGCACAGTGTACTGCGTTAGTATTTATGTATACAGCTCACAACGGAAAAACAGACCAGGGGGAAAAGTTTACCGTCAAAAAATTGCTTAGTTTTATTGTCGACATTAGCGTGCAGTAATGGTACCACTCGTCCTTTGCAATCTTACAACCTGACTACTGACTACCTCCAAATACATAAACTCAAGTGAAGTAAAATCTTTGCCGGAATCAGTAACAGAAAAAATTGCGGATGTTAAGCAATCTACGTGACACAGATTGGGTATGTAGAACAATACAATTCAGTCTCTCATTGAAGATAATACCTAAACACTCGAAGCGTGCCTCACATATTACTTGCTTGTTGAGTTTCCACAGTCGTTTGTGGGCGCAGGAAATAAAAGTTAGTCGAAACAAACAAATCAAGGTACTTTGAATGGAATGTTTATTTTATTCTTGGGAAATTTCAGTGGTAATGATACAGTCATAATCACTGGAAATGTGTGTAAAGCATTGTTCTTTGATGATCGCACTTTTCACCTTCACCTGCATAGTAAAATGTTCCCCAACAAAACAAACATTTTAGTGGTTCTGTTTTAGGTTCCTATACGCAAACCACCTAACAAAGAAAATGTTGGATAAGAATGGGAAAGAATTAGAGTAATCGAGGTTTAAATATCGATAAATTTTTTATTACTACATATACAAATTACACAACCCAAACATTTTCTTCATGAAGCAAAATGCTATCTGATGAATGAAAGCAATGGAATAGTGATCAAGATGGTGAGGTGAATGTTTTAACCGCTAGTGGCTATTAGTGTCTCGCCAGAGAACCCATGAAAAGACGTGATTTTGTTTCTAATTTACTCTTCTTCTTCTCACATTCCGTGGATTTTTAATAGGAGTTTAATGTGTTGTATCCGTTACATACACGTGTTACCTCGCATTACGTCTCATCAAACTGTAGTTATTTTTTGCCGAGTAACATCACAACAACACAAGGAAGAAGAAAAATATTCTTTGACTTTTCATTTATAAAAGCAAATAATGCATGGGCTTCTGTCGGTCTTTCTGTGTAGGCCCATTTGTCAGAGTGGCGAAAAGAAATAGTTGCTAGATTTTTTGTGTGTTTACATTAACCTTATATCTACTGAATGGAGAAGAAACAGAGTAGTTTATTTTGCAATGTGGAAATAAATAAAACGATTGCTCATTCATACAATAAACTGTGAAAAGAAAGAAAAAAAATAAGAAAAAGCAATGTTTGGGAATTTGAGATTGTTTTATTCGTTTTCCTATAGCCATAAACATAGGCGATTAATACAGTATAAAAAAGTTTGTTTTGGCAAAAGCTAAAGGATTTTTGTCCTCTGTTGTGTTCTGTTTTCTGATATTCAAGAGAAACATGAGCCAGTGAAGAATAACTGTTGGCCGTACGTGCGTGCATGAGGAGAAGAAACAACGGAGGAAAGAAAGGAAAAAGAGCCGAACCTCAACAGGAATCAGAAGAAGACAGGCAAAAAACAGGGCCAAGAGAAAGACAAAGAAAAATTGTTGTTTGGTTTTAGAAACAGTCTTGGCCGAGGCGAGGTAAGGAAAGGAAAGAGTGCGAAGAAAACAAAAGTGGAAAAGGGAGAGAGCTGCTAAAGTACTTCTGGTGGTCTCTGCTTTTTTCGGATCGGACGGAGGGTGGTGGTGGTGTGGTGTTACTTACTAATAGCTCAAACACAGGAAATGAATAAGTAGAGTAGAAAACAGTGATTACAAATGTTTAGGCGGAGTTGAAAAAAAAGCTTTGTTTTTTTGTGAGAGAAAGTTTCTCTTTTTATAAATAGTGACGTATGGTGTGGTGTTCGTTCGCTCCTCATTTCATTTTTTTCTTGTGCTCTGTTACTTACCTAGAGCAAGCGAATCAAAGTTTTGCGAGTCTTGGAGGTGCTGCTGCATGCATTCATGGGAAAAAGTTTTTCTCTCCCGGTTTTTATAGCGAAAGAGTGAGCTTGGAAGTGTGCATGCACGAAAGAAGTAATTGCTCATTTTTTCATTATCCGAGTAAAAGCTTCAAGCTTCACTCACTTGTCTTCACACATTCATTCGCTTATGTATGCAACGGTTGGACGAAGTGAGAAACTGTGAACTCGAACACTGGATATTTGTGAGAAAAATGTATATGTATGTGTTACGCTGATTGTAGACCTTTCTTGTTTGCCGGAAAATTAATGGCGAAAATTATTTGCAAGGAATAAGACCACGACCAAGACGAAACATGTTTCTTTGCTGTTTCTTTCGGTGTCATGTCGATGTATTCACATTTGAAGAACCATACATCATGAAACGATTAGCGCATCATGTTGGTCGGTGGTATGTGCAAAGTAAACTTTGAAGTAGTACAATTTACACCATTTAAACAATTTTGGTAAACTTGGACTTGTTGTTTGGAAGGAGTGTGAATAGTGAGTTTTGTCTTCTGCTGAGTAGTCGAGTGTGGCATTTTTCACTGGAAACATGTCTGAGAGGTCATCATCGTGTTTGATGGATAGCCATCAGAGTAAAGACTCCTTCTTGGGGCAACTTAATACAGTGTTAGGATTAGGACTTTGCTTTGGAATAGAAAACAGAAATAATAGAAAAAGTTGTATCAACTCGGGTCTTAATCATTCTTTCATAATTGTAGGAGTTATAATTTCATTGTTTTATATAAGTAACGTAGTTAGCGTTGAAGTCGATAGTAATGAAATTGTCACACCTTCCGTGTCTCCTATATTGTCGTTGACAAACGAACAAGTGAGACTTTCTACGGACGAAGATGCGGCGAGAAAACTTCTGGACAAAATGGAGGAGGAAGTGCAAGCGAAATGTTGGGATCGTGCTTTGAAAGAGTGGAAGTATGCAACGAACATCACGACAGTAAATAGACAAGCGGCAGTAAGAGAATAATTTAATAAAAAATACCTTGAAAAATATATTGTAAAACATTTCATACTATTCACATTTGTCAAGATTGTGATTTTTCACATATCTAAACGACAAACATGACAGAAAATTTAAAGCATGGGGAGAAGTGAGACAATGTTGTTTTAATCTATCTACCTACTTATGTATTCACTATTTATATCTGGAAAGGCAGAGTCTGCAATTTCTTATTCAAAATTTTGGAAATCCACTTGGAAGTCCATCATAAAGTTTGACTGGCGAACATTCAAAGATCCGGTTGTGAAAAGGCAGTTTCAGTTGATATCTGTTCTAGGCATGTCCATTCTTCCGGAAGACAAACTCCGCAAAGTTAGTTTTGATGACCCGATTGAAATTGTGAAACTATTATTATTTCATTTTCATTATTATGTACCTTATTAATTTTGTATAATTTATTGTAGTACAATTCGGCAAAACAAGCTATGGAAAGTACATATGCAACGGCGAAAATTTGCATGTATAAAAATCGAACCAGTTGTCACTTGACTTTGGAACCTGGTACGAACATTTTACTTAATTAAAGTAGTTATACTAGTATTAACCTTGTAACTGTAATTAATAGTCCCTGCAACTATTTATTTTTTATTTTCATCATCATCGACATTTATTATTTATTACAATAGTACTTCGATTTACTTCAGTGTATAATACTACAGGCACAATGTGATGATGTGTCACACAGAGCTAACGGAAATTTTCAAGCAGAGTCAGGACCCTGAAGAGCTGAAGTATTACTGGGAACAGTGGAGAGATTTATCAGGAAAAAAGATGAGGAAAAATTTTACTGACATGATGGAAATTATGGATCTAGCGGCCAAGATGAACAGTAATTCAGAAATATAATTTCAAAGTTGTCACGGCTGTTAATTTTGGCTAGCTAACAATTTTGACTATTTGTGGCCCATCCCACTTCTCATAGACTTTACAGACGCCGCCGAGTTCGATGTCAGGTCTTTCCGGACTCCAACATTTCGCAATGACATTGAGAAAATATGGCAGCAGATGAAGCCCTTCTATGAGCAATTACACGCGTATGTCCGATTCAAGCTTCGTCAGTTTTATGGGGAGTCTGTTGTTCCAAAGAAGTGGCCCATTCCAGCGCACCTTTTAGGTAGTAAAAGTATTACATATGAGTCTATCGAAACAACTTTTCAATTGGTACAGTTTACAATATTTCTGCTTCGTTGTATGAACAAAGGCAACATGTGGGCGACAACATGGGAGAATATCTACGATTTGGTAATTCCATTTCCCAACAAATCAGCGATAGACGTTACAGCAAAAATGGTGGAGAAGAAGTGGACAGCTTACGACTTGGCTAAGAAAGCAGAGGACTTCTTTGTCTCGTTGGACCTATCACCGATGCCACCGGAATTTTGGAAAGGGTCAATACTGGAAAAGCCAGTGGATCGAGAGATCATTTGTCACGCTAGGTTGAGCTACATTTACTTTTCCGTTCTAAATTTCACAAACTGCTGCAAAACCTGACAAGTATTTGCTAGCTGATCAATATTTACTGGCGAAATATTACATAACTTTGACATGAGCATTATTTATATATGGTCATTCATGTGATGTATTGAAATAGTCGCCGGCAGGGGTTTAGTTTAATACCATTAATCTGGATTTTAATACTTCTTTTCATATAAACTCTTTTCTTTGTTCTGTCCATAAAAAACTTAGTGCTTGGGATATGTGCAACAGACGAGATTTCTGGTAACATACCATACCACTGAACCTGTCATTTTCCAAACTTTACTTTTGAAATGCTTTGCAGTAAAGAAGCGCTCTTTAATTTGGATTTTGCTATTATATTTGAAGGATCAAGCAGTGTACGCAGATCAACGAGGAGGATTTGATAACCATTCACCATGAAATGGGTCATATACAATACCAAATTCAATATAAAGATCTCCCAAAAGTTTTTCGAGACGGGGCTAATCCTGGTATGCACATGTGCACATGTATATTGAATTTTAACACAACAACCAATAAAAACTTCCACTTGCCTTTATTTACTATCATAAAAACAATTTTCAGGTTTTCATGAAGCTATAGGCGACTTAATATCCATTTCGGTGCAAACGCCACAACATCTCCACGCGATCGGGCTATTGGACACTTTAGAAGATGACCCCGAAGCAGATCTGAACTACTTGTTAAGAACAGCTCTGACAAAAATCGCGTTTTTACCGTACGGTTATCTCATGGACCTCTGGAGATGGGACGTTTACACGAGGAAAACCTCGCCCGACGACCTCAATTGCCATTGGTGGGATCTGAGGGAAAAGTATCAAGGTGTTTATCCGCCTGTACAGAGATCCGAAGATGATTTTGATCCAGGCAGCAAGTTCCATGTAGCATCAAATGTGGCTTACATCAGGTAAAATGTTACAGTAACAAGTGTGGCGCAGCAATACATTTTTATAATAAAAAATGAACTTTTAGACAGGATCAGATTTTCGTAGAAACTACAGTCCCATCAAAATGAAAAGGTTTGCCTGCGAATCAACAGTAAAAGTGCCATTGTAAACTGATAATAGGGTTGTTCTTGTCACAGATATTTTGTCAGCATGATTCTTCAGTTCCAGTTCCACGAATCCCTTTGTGATGCTGCTGGACAAATCGAGCCGATTTATGGGAGAGGAAAGCCACTTTATAAATGCGACATCTACAAGAGCAAGGAAGCGGGAGAAAAACTCGGGTGAGAAAATCTTCATAACTGTTTGATATTTATTTTATTTCCGTCGTAACTTTTCTTTTATTAAAAATGTCCACTCATGTGAAACTCTAACATTATAGTGCAATGCTACGACTCGGGGCATCCAAACCATGGGAAAATGCAATGGAGGCTATCACTGGAGGAAGGTCTATGGATGCTCGACCTATGCTCGAGTACTTTGATCCGTTAAGGAAATGGTTGGAAAATGAAAACGAGAAGAATGGCGAATACGTTGGATGGATATCCCCAGGTTTCAAGATATTTCTGATTGATTAATTAATGCTTGGGTAAGGGCAAATTACAGAAGATTTTTACCTTTATGCAGATAAGCCGTCTTGCGTAAAAAAGGCACCAAACGAAGAGGATGCCGTAAGTCCCACTTCCAGCATTCCAGTAAGCAGCACACCAATCAGCCAAGTTCCTAACAATTCGCCCACTTTGTATGATGTGGAACGAGTTTTCATGTTCATGACGTCTGCCATATGGATTAATGCCGTGTTGTACCTTTCAACGACCTTGTCCTTTCAGGCTTTACTGCTTTAACAAGTTACTTCAATCTTCTTCAATGACACAAAATTAATAAAACTATTTCATAACGTTAATAATATTATACTTATTAGTTACATTAAAAGATAGATATTGTATGGGATTTGGTATGTTTCTTTTTTGATTTCTTTTAATTTCTCGTTAGTGTTGATATTCGTGAGAATAAAGTTGAAAATGTTAAAAGGACTGGATCATATATTCGAAAATCTGTTTTTATTAACCACTTCCTCAAAAGCAGACAAAAATTCATATTATATAAACTTAACGATTCATAGGAATTACTTCTTTGCTTTCGGAGTGGGTGCTGGTGCCTTAGGTTTCTTAGCTCCAGCGGCAGCGGCGTTCTTCTTCCTCTGCTCTTTCTTCTTCGCAGAACGCTTATTGAATTTCTCTATTCTGGCTTTTAGTTTAGCGTCTGCCTTCTTTACTCTCTCTGCCTGGGTCTTCTTCGCCTTCTCCTTCATTACCTTACGCGCTGCCTGGGCCCTAGTTGGTTTAGGCGTCTTTTCCTAAAAAACACAACGAAAAATTAATGTCTCAAAGTCTCAATGATGCAGTAGTAAAGGCACGATTTAAAACATTTCTCGTAAATCGTTAAAAAAATTCTACTCAGAACTTCTGTAAGATCATCGTTGTTCATAAACACGGACCATGAAGTAAACTAAATCATCACTGGGAAAAAAAAGTCTGAATATGAAGAAGTAAGAACGGAAAATTTACCCCTTTCTTAGCCGCTGCCCTCCTCCTCTTCAGTGCATGCTCACGCAAGATAGCAGCACGCCTGGTGACAATAGCGTAAGGGTTCAACTTGTTCATTGCCCTCATGTTCTTAAGTGGGTTCAACTTAGTCTGGCTACGCACAATCTTCTTACTGCAAAACAGAAATTAAATCAATTAGGCACAAACACCTACATAAATTAATACATAAAATGCCCGTAGACAAATTTTGATTTTGTTTTCAGTAGACATAAATACGTACACTGGAGCCCGGATGACCTTCTGGATTTCCTCAGATTTCAACAATCGGCTAAGGTCAGTGTTTGACATTGTTGGCATTGGAAGATTGAAGCCCTTTTTAAGTTCAGAATCCTTACGCCAGGTTCCGTACAGCTTATCCAATTCTTTGAAAGCAGACTCAGTCCAGATGCAGAAACGTCCAACGTGACCACCAGGGGCCAGTTTCAACAAGTTAAGTTTATGGACGTCGATGGTCTCAACTCCGGGGATGTTACGGAAAGCCTTAGACAGTCCCTATAAAAAAAAAGTTTTTGTTAACTTTGAACGTAAACTATTTTCCAACCCATTAAATTGTTTTAAAATATCAAGGCGGTATCAGCATTTCATTATAATCAAAAGTTTCATAAACACAGACCAAGAAAAGTAAAATCATCATTGTTTGATTCTAGAATCTGGCTTTAATTAAGCTTTAAAATTAGTCTTTGCTTACTTGATCCTTGTTGTAAACGATAAGAGGTCCTTTACGTTGGACACGACGACGATTACGCATCTTTCCGACTCCAGCACGATTACGCTGAGATTTATAGACCTGTAATAGAATTGTAAAAGCATTTCTCATAAGTTTTGGTTGAAACAAACCCACTATCTTCTAAACAATGAATTATATTTTCTCAGTGAGGGCAAGTTCGATCTCATCGCGTCACTCATAATAGCGTATATTTCAGTCATCATGTTAAATATTTCCTTATTTAAATCGAAATCATAACCGTAATATTTACCTTCGCGATGTCATTCCAGATTTTCAGCCGCTTCAAAAAGATGACAGCCTGCTTCGTCTTGTCGTACTCCTGCACCTTATCAGTGACGACGAGTGGGAGTTCAGCGGTCTCTCCAACCATGTGTCCCTTGGACATCACCAAAGCTGGAACTCCGGACGCAGCAATAGCGGAGCAAATAGCGTACCGCTTCTGGTTCACGTTGATCTTACGGTGCCAGCGTCTCCAGGTCTTAGTTGGAGCAAACATGCGTCCACCACGACACATGTTTCCGAAAGCTCCCTGGCCGGAGCGGTGGGTACCACCTCCACGGACACGGGGAATACGTGCAACGGCTCTTCCAGTTCCCCAAGACTCAGCACTGGTCTGGTGACCTGTTAAATAAAAAAAGTTGGATGTTAAATTTAAATTATGACACAATCACGTCTATTCAGCTCAAGATTTTCATTTTGTTTGTTCGGTGATTATGCCCTTTGAAGTATCATTAGTTAAATACGCAAAGAACGACTTGATCAGCGAAATTCATTTTGCACTATTAAGGACGTAACAATCACACGGGTGAAGCCACGGGACATTAAGTGCAAACTTAACTTCCTTTTTAATTTTAAATCTTACCAGCATCCACATTCACAGCATAAGCTTGACGGGCGTTCTTCGACATGTTTTGATGGACAAAGTTGACAATGTCCGGTCGAATGGGAGCCTTGAAGACAGCCGGAAGAGCGATGTTGCTCCCACTGGGCGCATTTTTGTCATCATGGACAGAAACCAACGGTCTTGAAATTGAAACCGACTATAACCAAAAACAGCGACAAAATCATTAAAAGTTAAATCCCACTACTCACAATTACGCTGTATAAAAAGGTTATCTACAAAAAACTAATTTGGCAGTTGTGGATGTATCCTTTAACATTTAACAACGCCGACAGACAACGGACAGGACGCAGACTTTTTATTTTTCCATTTCCACATGAAAATTTAATTGGTGAAGACTTCACACTATTAAATACAACAACCCATTAAATTATTACTCTCAATTATTTTGAAACTTACCATTTTAAAAAGATTTTTGAATAAAAAAATTGACGACAAAAGAAATTGATCAAGGCAGGCTCCCTTCCTTCACCTCACTCTATTCTAAAAGTCGCAAGCTCGCAGCCGGATCAGAGTGTTGAGAACTGCCTGCATGCCTCAACTTTGGATTTGTGAGCCAAATGCTGTTGCCCCTTCAATGGTAAAGCTGTTGCAGATTGGACCACGAGGAGAATTTCAATGCTGCGTTGCAAGTGCTGCGCAACCTCTCAGAATTCCGGTAATTCACTTACTTGAGAAGGGGTACATTGCGAATCTGAGATGTTCAGTGGCGGATGGATTTGTCAAGAGAAATGAGAACTTGGTTCATTCACGAAGATTTTTATGGGGAAAGTCAAGACTAAAGAACAGGTTAAATTCACTTTGGCGGCAGATTCACCCAGGATTTTTGGTTCAGCTTGTGTATTGTTTATTCTCATATTCTCAAGTTCGAGACAGACGCTAGACGCTTATAAACTTTTACACCGATTTAATTGGTAGTTTGTTAAAAAGTCATACAGTTAATTAAGCTATGTTACAGTGGTTTGAAGTATAGTTACAAGAAATAAATCAAGTCGAATTGAATTTTGTTTTCAATCCGTGTTGGTGTTGTGTTGAGTGTTGAACGACTGTTTAATCATCATCATTTTAGTCCAAAAAATTTGGAGCTGAAGTAAACTAATTAACTGATTAAGTTAATTAACCATGGCCCTTGCGATTCTGGGAGAGAGTAGCGTTAGCGTTCCGTCGCAAGCATCGCAGAATTCAATAGTAGTGGATGCGCTACCCTATATTGACACGGAGTATGAAGAACCCGGAATGAAAGAAATGGTTAGTTAAAAGACAAGAGCATAATCATCAGCATAAAATATGTCATTGTCATAAACAGAAAAAATAACAACGTGTAAAGTGCAATTAAAGTTTTAACAGTTTTAGGAAATGAAATGTTTTATTTACTGATTCATTTTGTTTTTTTCCAGGTGCAAGCAATGATCGAAGACGAAAAGAAACGATACAGACCAACCAAAAATTACCTGGAACATCTTCCTCCATTGGAGCTGCATAAATTTGAGGTATTCTGAAGTCTGACTGGACATAATTATTATTTTTAATTGATGTGTGATTGTTTTAGCTAGCTTTAAACGGTCTATAAAAACTAATCTAGAACTGAAATTGGTTTGTTCGATTTTAGACTGACGTAATGAAGAAAGAGTTTGAACGACTTGGACAACGAATTCCAATGGAGGTTTTGAGTATGAAAAGATATGAATTGCCACCACCGCCCGCTGGAAAATTGACAGACTTATCGGCCTGGGGTGAATGCGTTGATAACTCTTTCGCCCAATTAGAACATCAGTCAACTAGGTATTGAATGCATGCAATTGCGTCAAAAAATAATGAAAATAGAATTAATAGAAATAATAGAATTTGTATCCCCCAATTTTCCGTGTACATATTTATAGCTATTAAATAGCTGTAGACCATGTGGGTGGGACTCCGTGATAGTCATCAGTATTAAATGGTCCTTTCTTTTTTGGTTTCAGAATATCCAACTTAGAATTAATGACGGACTACAGCTGCGAAGCTTGGAAATCCTACTTAGAAGTTCTCACACGAATGGTAACTCAATCTCAGAAGCAGTTGGCCGATCTCAAGTGAGTGAATCACATTTTGTAGAAGATTAGTCCTGTAAAAAATGTTCATTTGCATGACCAGCATACGCGTGGCGTCTATAAAGCATAAGCTTTATGAGGACAACGAGAGTAGATGACTCTCAGGGGAGATTTTTTACCGTACCATCAAGTAATTTATGTTGAAACTTTTTAGGAGACAAATCCAAGAAATCAACTGGCAGCGAAAGAGTGGCCAAACAAACGCTGGAGAACAACTAAAACTGTTGGAAAGTTCTTGGGTTGGCCTAGTAAGTAAAAATTATGAAATTGAGCGTGCCACCATCCACATGGAGGTAATAATCGCAGAAAAAGAAGTTGAGCGAGCAAGAGCTGCTGCAATGGCAGTCGATCACACTCCGCTGGAAGAAAGGCATCCGAAGTACATCCCTTCACCACCACGACAGTCTGAGCCGGAGCACCTCAACGGAAAGGAAACGGAATCTGTGGATAGGGACAATGATGACTTTGAAGAGGAACAGCAAGACTCACCTCCGGAGCCCCCACCTCAAGAAATGAACAACTCTGACTCGGAGGAGCCGGAACCTATGGATCAGGATGACGATGAAAATATTGGGCCGCAGCCACTTAGTAATCAGTAAATTATGATGTTTAGTGTTTAAAAATAATAGTTTATGAACGCATAATTTTTTATCATTAATAAAACTACCAAAACGTTTAATTTTTTTAAATACATGAATATAATAATGTTTAATGAACTTCAATGTAGTACAGATTTTTTGTTTTATATACACATACAATAATCATAAAATTCATTTCGCTTTTTTCAAGAATACGACCGCTTATCAAGTTAAGTCATTTTGTCCCACCCCAATTGACTTGGGAAAAACCAAAGGGTTTGACTTCCGAGTGAGACTTAAAAAATTCAAATGGTGATTGATAATTTGATTTTGTGTTTTTGGAACCTGAAGAAGGAAACACGAAATTTACTCGTTTCACATGTTTATATTTCGGAATTGATCATAAGAACGATTATTGTACTGCCAAGGAAAGGTACTTTTTTGTGACAAAAAAGTTTTCCGTACATTTTTCTTCTCCATTATGTACAGCTAAAAGTAAACTACGAACTATAATTTTAAATATTAGCACAAGATACTTTAAATACTTTCTTGTTGTTTTTAGTCTTGTTCTTAAAAACTAGCATTTTTTCGTCACTTTTCAAATGTCATTCCAAGTTTAAATCGGTTATTTTTAATATTCACAGCATGCTTCAAAAATGGATCATCAACAGTTCAACGTATAATTTACTAGTGACAAGTGATTGCTAGATTAAGGAGGGATTTCAGGATTGTACATTTACATTTCTTGATAGGATAAAATTCACATTGCCCCTGAAAATACTTCATATTTTATAAATAGCCTTTTCTTATTTCTTAAAAGTTTCTTTCATTCAAAATCACATCAATTTACAAGTTTATGTACAGTTTATTTTAGATACACAATTTTATGATTACATATACACGAGGAATAATAATTTATTAAAATTAGCAATTTATTAAAATCGATATTTTAAACAGTACAAAATGCAATTATAAGAAAATCTATTACGGGAAAGTGAAATAAATGTCGAGTGACAGATGCCAGCAAACTGCAAAAGAGAGGGGCAAGTCGATAATTTAATTGAGATGTCTGTAAAACTTTTCATGCATGTATTTCTAATGAAATCGTTACATGCCAGGTTAACCTTGCAACTGTCGTCAGTTGGGTTGACGGTTGAGTACATCATGAATTTCTGGCTATCAAATTTTCATTAAAGACAGAACAAGCAACAAAGAACAAAGTTGTAGAAAAAGTATCGGACGAAATTAAATCCAACGATACAAGACACTGTATAACAAGTAAGAGTAATGAAAATGAAAGTGTACATGAGTATATGAAGGAGTAGCGATTATATAGAGAGACAATTAAGATTTTCATGTGTTTTCCTATGTAAGTACTTAAGGTATACAAGAAGTAGTAAGAGTAGAATAGAGCGTTTCCTAAAAGTATACTTTTACGTGTACATAAGTATATAAGATTTAATGACTTTTCATTAGTCCGCCGTTAGCTGTTGTTGTTGTTGACTCTTCTGCTCTTGATTCTCCAGCTCCAAGTAATGAATTCTGTCCTTGTGAAGTTTCAGCTGCATCGAGTGCCTCTCCATAATTGCCATAATCTGTTCCTCCATTTTGCGAATTCGTGACTGGTATTTCTTCTTCACAGCTTCCAACGTCTCGATCAGGATTCCATTTGCTCGTTTCAGCTCACTAATCATTTCATGATTCTGCTTTTCCCTCATTTTCGAGTTATGCGTGACTTTCTCCAGAGCCGAGGCAAGCTCTTGGATTCTCTTCTTGAGGACAAGTTCCCTTTCCACTGGATTATAACTATTTCCGGGGCTACTTGCTCCGTTGTTGGCGTTCCCATCTGTGCTTAGTTGTTGCTGACTCTGGAGAAGCTTCTGTTGAGTCAAAGGGTCTGAAAGAAAAGAAATGCATTATGAGCGAGACGAAACTCAAAGTCAAATAAATTAACGGTTATCTTGCTTTAATTGTTTCCAGACACAGAATCTACAGAAAATTCTTTACTTTACTCTACAAAGTACTTTACCAGGAGCTGTCGACAAATAATTTTGTTATTATTTTCTTATCATTTAATGAACAGTTTCTGTTGTAATCATTTCTTCAGGGACTCTGGTCAGAAACGTATTTATTTATTTAATGACGCAAGAGTGATTTTTATATTCTGTCTCAGACTTACCCGCGACCGAATTTTGATAGTCCAAGATTTCTGACTTGAGGTAATTGATGCGAGCTTTGTACGCTTCCTCCTGCGATTCATGACTCTGCAGCCGAAGTTCGAGAGAACTTTTCTCCTTCTCGAGAAGAAAAAGTTGAGCTAAAAAGAAAAGATATGAAAATGAATGTATATATTAGTATATAAAAGTTATATCATCTTCATAACGAAGCACACGAGGATACTTTGCGAAACTATTTTTTTTAAACTATAACGTTTTTTTACCTCGGAGCTCAGCCCTTTCTTCTCTCATAGCCATTAACTCCTGCATCAGAACAGCAGTTTCAAGGTCCAATTTCCGGGCCTCCAATATATCACAAGGGCTGGGTGGTTTGGAAGGGTAGAGTGATTCCATACTCCAGCTCTCCACTTCCGTCACAGTTTGCCTCACGGACTCACGTTCAGTTTTCAAAGTGATAATTAGATCTCGGATGCGCGACTCTTCATTCTTTATCAGATCTCCACCTTGCCGACTTCCTGGTTTGCTGGGACTCCCGTTGCTTGTGTCACCCAGACTCGAGGCGGAGCTGTAATTAATCAAAATGAACGAGGATTGCTGTTAAGTTTTTTTACCTAGGTGGTTTACTTTACACATTTACTATGCCTTTCGAGGATACTAATGAGTCATTTGGAACTTGGCATCTCTCAACGAGTTCCATGCGACTGCAAGTCTTTCAGTCACACTAAACCTTTCTCATTTCCCTTTACGATCAAAACTAATTTTCTGCAAGTATGAACTCCAGTCAGACGCATTCACATTTTAACGTGACATAAAATTCATTTCGAAAGCTTTTCCTTTCCGTTTACATTTTCATACATCATTCACACTCTCAGGAGAAGAAACCAAATCTAGGATGAATTCAGTACTGCTGCACACTTGCTGTGAATTAAATATTCTTCACGCATATTGCAACTTGCCTATCTGATTTCTCTAAAGATGTTGACAAGATGAGCTTGGTCGAACAACTCAATTACAGCATCTTTAATTACCTCTATCAGCAATCAACGTCTGCTTTAATATCACATCAGACCAGCAGAATAGATCTTGCTCTTTCAAGAAATGTAACTAACTATTTGCCAAAAGAAAAGTCGTAGAATGTTGGATTTGGTGGAACAAAGAAATCATTTTAATTTGTTACAACAAATGAATGAACTACTGCCCTGAAAAACATAAAATGTGAAGAAGGTACCGTAATCATAGGAAAGATAACTTTGTTGCAATCAACAGTTTTGTTTAACTTGCCTCATTTCTGTATATGTAATGCTTCATCACAACAAAGCCCTTTTTACATCTACAAAATCTTGTAAGGGTCCCCCATGATTAAAAAGACTATTCTTTTTACCATGCTTAATTGGAAGGCGCAGTTAAGTGCGGGCTAATCAGCAAAGGGGATGTTCACAAGGAAAATATTTTTATGGAAGATATTCAAGAATTTCTTAGAGCTTAAACTAATTACGTAAGAACATTTTCGTTCATCCACTTATTGTCCAAAATCAAGTAAACAAATGTTTACTTGTCAGGATCAGGAAAGAGAATTCGTGTAACAAGAGCATTCGCCTTACTCTATTCTGTAACTCATTCTGACTTCCTTTGTTGGCCTTGGTGAAAGTTATGGGAAAGTTTCCATTCCATGCGACTTTCTTTTGTTCTATGTCTTACCGGGAAGCGAACAAAATGCAGGCATACACTTTAATTTTCATTGCGTTTAATAAAAAGAGCAGGAGAAGGACGGAGTGA
This sequence comes from Cyphoderus albinus, assembly GCA_021029165.1. Classification (NCBI taxonomy): domain Eukaryota; kingdom Metazoa; phylum Arthropoda; class Collembola; order Entomobryomorpha; family Paronellidae; genus Cyphoderus; species Cyphoderus albinus. Next base: position 30,750 of record VYYJ01000148.1, on the reverse strand, counting down.
AATAATAATAAAGGAAAGGATTTTAATTTTGCATTTGGGCCTATATTTTATTAATAAATAGTTGTACAAAGTTTGAAGTCCAATTAAGCAACGTCTAGAACAATGAACAATAACCGGTTTCGACTTTCCTTCCTCGATGCTGTACTTGTTTGTGCTGCGTGGCTCTGTAAAATTAAATTCCGTATTGGATTGGAACTTCCTCCAGAAATTAGTCAGAGTGTCAGACAGAACGGACGAAAATGGAAGTGATTGCGTCCTGTTTGGAGTAAAGTGCTGCAAAGAGTTCTTTGTTGAAATGGGAACCACTGAGAGTGGGCCACTGTCAAAGTTACTTATGTATGGGAATGAAAAGGGCAACTTTAACAATGCGGGGGTAAATAATGGAAGTTTCCCACAAACGTTACAAAATGTCAGCATTCACAAGTAGAGGGCGGAGTTTTTAGAAAGCAAGGAGAAACGAGAATCTCAATTTGGATTCAATACTAAATGGAGAAGCCGTACTTTCTCAGCACCCCAAAAGAAGAAACAATCACCACCTTCTGAGAACTTTGGAGATCGACGCAGTACTGATATTCCTTTGTTTTTATTGTATGGGGAAAGTTGTCCTTTGAATTTCACGTAGGAGAGTAAGCGCTATTATACAAAAACAGAAACGGTGAAAGAAGAAACTTTCATATTATGGCATTATTTTATTAGAAAATGGAAGAAACGAGGATAACCTCTGTTCCGCCTTTAGCTCCACAAACACAGATTAATTACTGTGTGCACTCCTTCCTGACAGAAGAGAAACCAAAAAGTTCTCAATCTTCTCTCCTTTACACACAATCTCCTCAAACATGAATTTAATGAAAATAATATTGCCGTTGACATCCTGACAGAAAACTATGAATAGAGGAAATGTGAAGCATGAAGAAATATAATAAAGAGAAAAACAGTTTTCGGCAGTTTTCAAGTGTAAAACTTGATTATTTCAATCCACTTCTATTGACTCTCACATCGTTCCCATTCTTGTTCATTCATAAATAACACTTGTTTACTGACTTAGTAAGTGACAATGTTAATCAAAATCTTTTGGCAAATTTTCTCTTTCTCACATCCATCATTCGACACTCTCAACGAACCAACAAACACAGTGCGGAAAATTGAATTGAAATTGAAAAGGCGTCCTGTGCAAATATGAAAACTTATGAAAACTACCTAACTCATGAATAAAAGAGTGAGAGCTTTTTCGCTTTTAGTTATACATAGTTGATTGCTTGATTACTTTTTTGGCTGAATTCATTTCTAACTTCAATTACTAGTTTTGCAAGACTTCCTGTACGATTTATCAGTTTGTTCATTGTGGACTGTGTCCTACTTTTTGCCTCTCTTATCAATCCATCCTTTCTTTACGTAATAATTTTCAAAGGTACCATAAAATTCATTTATTCATTACACTCTTGTTGCGAAGAGGTTCACATGTCTTTTTTCATCATTCCATCAATCACTTTTCTTTGAAAAACTAAAACTGCCATGTGCCTAAGCTACAAGCAATGAATGCCTACAGTTTTCAATTCTATTAGACTCAAGTTTCAGCCTTGGAACTAGAAAAGGAAAGCGAGAAGTGAAGAAAGTAAGAATTGTTTAGAGAGAAGCCACAAGGAAAAAGTCAAGTACTCGTTACTTGCTTTCTCTGTCCATGGCCGCTTTTCAACCGCACTTAAAATTAGATAGAAAGTGGTACAATTTCTTCAACACCAAATTTAAGAAGATACAGGCAATAAAAATGAGAAAAAGCTCACACAACACCATCAACCATAGATCCACATCAACAACAAAATAACTCAGAGAGCCTAAAAAGATGTTTTTACCAGTAAAGCATGAGACGCGCTGCATTTACTCATTCCAGACAGAGAAAAAAATGGAAAGAAAAAAGACAAGAGAAAATGGAATCAAATCTCATGAATAATTCATATTTTTCCTAGTCGTAATGTAACTTTTGTGTGTAGTAAAAAAAGTTTCTGCCTGCACCCATTGTAATAATATATGGTCCATTCAGTCTTGCATATCCATAAATCAGCCGGAGTCTGACGAGTTTAGAAATGTACATTATGGCATGGAGCATGTAGCCCATCATTTCTTGAGCGAGATATAATGATGTAGTAACTGAAGAGGAAATGGAAGTTTCACGAATTTAACACTCTTTTCAGGGATTTTTTGTTTTCTTGTTCTAAATAGCTACACACTACACATCCATCATATCGTTCAACATATTTTTTCTTCTCGGAATGCACTAAGAAAGACGTAGCGGAAATCAAGAAATTATTTACACTAGATTGACTCTAAAAGAAAGTGTAAATTCATTTTACAGATGTAATTGGAAGCGTGTAAAGTTTTCTTTGTCCCGTGAAGCGATAAAAAGAAAATGATCAAATTTTCTTTTCTGCAAGTTCCTCAGGACTTGCCACAAGAAAAACATTGGCTTTCTATTTTCAATGCATCATAAGGGAAATATATTGAGTTGTCTTTCGCTGTCCTTTGTACTTTTACAGAACGAAATTTACGAAATATTTGTACTGATACAATCGTAAGATATAAATATAGAACTGCTAAATCGAATTTTCTCGTTCAAACAATACAACAACACAGAGAAAATAACGTGCGAAAATAACACATACATAAACTATCAGTTTTTGGTTTTTAGCATTTATGTTAAAATAATGAAAGACGAATAAAGAATGAAGAATGGATCGGAAATTAAAATTACAATTCAATTGTAAAAGTTTTCGCTACATTTGGCGTAAATGTAAAATAATGCAATTAATAATAATTTATATATCATGCAATTGACTCGACTTACGGTGACACTTTCGCGAATCTCATATCGTCAGATCGTAGAAAAGAGAAATGGTTCGGGCGTAGACGTAGAAATGGGAAACTCATCTATTCTTCAAAATACAAACTTTAGAGTATTTAAATTCTCATTCTCACGCTCTACAATGCAATAAGTTTCAAGTACTTTTACACAATCTGCTTTGTCCCTGGTGTTTGCCACTTTCCATTGAAAAATAAAGCGAGAAGTGAATCAAGTTAGTGACACTTTTACTGTTCCGCCTCTTATTGCCACTTTCAATCAAATACATACACGTACCATGTACCTACACGAAGACAACTTCCTCTCCAAATTTTCCTTTATCCAATCAGCATTAAAATGGGAAAGATTCAAGGTGCAGATGGAAGAGCAGAGCTGATGATAAAATGAGAAAATTCATCGGATCATTATTTAGTTTCCTCCTTCCTTGAAAGATTCCAGGCATGAAATGTTAGGATCAAAAACTCCGAAAAACTCAGAAGAGCGCGAAAATACACAAAGAAAGCTATCAGGAATAGACTTATGGATACAAAGACGATAAGCGAAGACTAAAGATGAGCCTAGGTACTTTCCATAAGTGGAGAGGAAGTAGAAAGAGAGACAGATAGGACTAAACAAAACAATAAAATTGTTTCGCAGTCTGCTCCTCCACTCATAAATTGTTCATAATGGCATAAGCATCTCAAAAGAGAAAAAAGTCCATTGTCTGGGTCCTGTGTACCCTGCTGATACAAACACATTCCCAGTCGACCGTTCATGCATATGCCACTACCTACCAAAGATCTACTTCAACTCCTCCGTATTTACCATTTCTTTCTCACCATTGTTCTTTTAATATAACAGAAGCAGTGAAGCAAGCGCAAGAAATAGAATGTGTTAGTTTTCAAAATGCAAACAAAAAAGAACGAACAACATCGAGAGTAAACCGAGTAACTCCACTTTTGATGTTTAAAAAAAGGGTTATCAACTACTAACATTTTACATCATAAATAGAAACAAGAGTACCCGGAATGAACCTACATGGCATGAACATGGCAATACGCCCAGTTTCAGGGAAAAAACTCAACCGGAGGTGTGTATAAACCTCACAGACGTCAGTCAGTGTCCTGGAGAAAATGTTAGATACGATTTTTAAAACACTAGTTCCTGGCTCACTTTGTGCGACAATTTTCATGATTCAGGTAGTCACTAAAATGCCACTCTAAAATATCTAAATCCGTACGATTTACAAAAGTGCTTCTCTCTTTTCCCATGTCCCCTTTCTCCATTTCGCCCCGTGCCGTCACTGATTGAATTATGGACAGCGTCAGCAGTACTTTAAATGCAAATTAAATTCATTCGTGATAAAATATGTTTTCGCTATGAGAACTCTGAGAACCATTATCCTGCCTTTACCCTAGCATGGCCCACCTACTACGTGACTGCATATGGTGAATGCATGAGGGAACTGTCGCGTTACGTTTGCTTGCCGGCATGGAGAACCTCTGGATAAACGACAATGTGACGCAAATGTGGACCCTGCTTTACTGAATATTGATTGTTGACCGCATGCCAAAACTCCATCCAAGTTATGTGAAATTGCCAATCTAGGTTCATCCTCCAAGAAAGGAGATACAAAAACTGGAAACTAGGAAAGCAAATTTGGGCTTTGTCTCTGTCTTTCAATTTCTGGAACATCAATCGACTCAAGGATGATAAAAAGAAGAAAGATAAGACTCGGTTCTTACGCTCTGCAAGTTTTGCTCGTGTTTAAAAGCTCATTTGTTTCTTCTTCCTTGAAAATAGTTTCCTTCTTGTATACGAGACGACAAACCAAATATGAGGTCGTCATTTTGGACTCTAGTCTACATTTATCGGTTTTGTTGAATAAGGACATGATGACAGGGCCATGTTTACAGAAAGAAGGCAAAAAACCGCAAGCTAAGCAATACCCCAAATGAGAATGTCTCTTGCAGTGAATCGCTTTCCCTCAGCTTGACTTGATTTCTCTTCTTTCACTCACGAGCACAATATTACAAGCTCAGTCATGTGCAAGCTGGATAAGGACAGATATGAAAATGACAATCTGTTTCTGACTCTGACTGGAACAAGCAAACTTACTAAACTACGATGAACGGGCCAGATGAACTGTGGGAATATCGGTCAAATGATGTTTTATTAGGTACATGGCAGCATCAACAAAATTGCATGTTATCATTTGATAATGATGATACTCTTGGTGGTATAGTGGCTGTACCTTCTCAGAATACTGGAGGAAGTACCTAAATATGCTCTGTAATTTTAGTGAAAACCCGCCTGCCTCGTCTTGCCTCTTGGAAAGAATTAATCAAGATGTGCAAAAGGAAAAAACAAAAATCTAAGGAGAGAAATAAGAATGAAAATATCAGTTTCACTCAGTCAAAGTCAAGCCCGCCTACTCTCAAAATGATTCTTTGTAAGTCCATCCTTGTTAACCGTCAAGTGACGTGAATGAAGCTGAACATGAACATGAACAACCTGACTTTCCCTGTCATGACTGATTAATCGCTACTCGGAACATTTCAGAAAAAAGTCTATAGAAACTTGCAGTGCTTAACGCTTGACCATGCATTCCAACGAAATACAAATAGAATCTCTCTCATAAAAATTCTTCGTCATTTCCGACCACACAAAGAGGAGTCCGAGAGTTTTTGTTGCAGCTGACTAAAAAACTTTAAAAAGAGTGTCCTGTGAATTTTCTTGGACTTTGCTTTCTAAACGGAGAATACGAGCAACAAACATGATCTTCTTACTGTTGTTCATCTATTGAAATTGGAAACTTGAACTCATTCTAGGGCAGGTGGTGGCGACCCAACACTTGTCCTAATATTGGAATGTACTGAATCAACCGAGTAGATTTATTGTTTTCATTTGTGCAGTATATACTTGCTCGCACTCGCACCAAGTGTATGTAAGATGATGTGCTGAAGGTCAAGAATCGTTGTGCTCTACATTAATACACACTTGGACGAAAATGAAACAAAAAAGGAAAGGTTATATTCGGTTTTATCAAGTCCCAGCTGCAAAATGTAAGTTGGCAGTATAAAAGATTCCAAATTGGTATGCCACGCTTTCACTACACTGTACCAGAAAATCTTACGGTACGGTACAAAAAAAAGGAAGTGAAAATAAGAGAAAAGGCATAGCAAAAAGGTCGAATCAGTTTTTAAGAGCAAAAGTAGGGCAAAAGATCTGTACAAAATGGTAAAGGCGGAGCTCCAGTCAAGACTAGAAAAACTGGTAAGATAGGGTATGACGAATTACCATGCATTTTCCGCTTTCGGAGAAGCTCCAAGGAGGTTCAACCTCTCTTAGCTATCAAACATACGTACAATTATACTTCTCGAGAAAATAAAGATTGATGAATCACTGGTGTTGGAGAAAATTGAATGCTTCAAGTTCTGGCGATAAAAATATTCAATTAGACTTCAGTAAGAACTAAAATTTATTGTTTCACCAATGGCACAAAACGAGTTTTTCCTTACCCAAAACCCTTACCTTGTTCCATTGTATCAGAGTAAGAGTATTTCGTGCAGAGCTTAAAACAGTATGGAATTGATGGCAGTATTGTGACTAGTGACTGCGATAATCATGAAAAAGAAAATGGAGGAATTTTTCGCTTAGGTGCTCCAAAAGAAAATTTGTATCCTGTGTTTACAGATGTTAAGCATAAAAGATAAGAAATAAAAATTCCTACTTAAGTCAAGGCTCTGTTCTGCTATTCAGATTTAGATTAAGACTAACTTTCTCTTTACGAGCGCTTCAGAACAGGACTTTTATGACTCTCATAAAATCATATTGTACGACTCCATTGTCATATGACTGAATGACTGTTATGAAAAGAGTTTTAATTAATGGCCAACTAAATAAATTCTGACAATACCAATAATTGGAGCAAAAGAAATTTCCTGGGAAAGGATTCCCTACTCTATCAACCCTAATATCCAGCTTAATTGTTGGGCGGCCCCATTATTTCACCAAAATTGTATAAAGAAGCAGCCGGAGAAAGTAATGCGAATTGTTCTCCAATCTCCAATTTTACCGAAAGTTGAAATGGACTTTCTTTTTTGCACAATGCGACCTCTCCAAACAAAGAAGAGGCGCTCGTGGAACAAAAGAAGTGACTTCCTCGCAAAGACAACTTTGTCTTCCCACCACAATCCTAAATCTTACAAAAGCCAGCCACGTACGGACTAAAAGATTCATGCTATGCTGAAAAACAATTTTTTTACCGCCTTGCGCCACAAAAAAGTAAAGAAAAAATTATTCTTATTACTTCTTACGTATTACCGTTCTTTGAAGTGGGTCGGAGTCGGAACTCCATAAATAAACATTATATTATGTATGTACAGCAGCCAAATTGAAACAAACCGCGGGCAGTATTCTTATATAATAATCATTATTATACTAACACTGCCTATACATGTTACTTGTCTTGATGATTTTCCCGCATAAGTGGATGGTTTTGCGAGGAAACCCGAAGAAAACAAGTAAGTGCTCTTACGGAAAGATTTTGCAAACAGTACTTACAATAAGTACCTATAGAATCCACTTATTTAATAGAGAGTTATCGTTGCATTTTATTTACTTCATCATTTGCCTTTTTCTCGCAAGCAAAATCTCTGGTCAAGTGAGAAAGCTCGGAAACTTTTTATTTTCTTATTCCTTCTTCTTCTTCAGGGGTTTCGCTTTCCACTTCAATCTGCTGAAGCTATAAATTCTCCAGAATTGATTGCCGCCTCAAGACCTGAGTACACAACATTTAATGGCAAAGGCGTTATTAAATGCTACAGAATTTTCTTGGCAAGGGCTATACCTCCATTTATTTTTGCCTCCTCCTTTTTGTTCTCTGGAACGTTACTACTACTCTAAAAGTGAAGTCAACCACCCCGAAGCTAGGCAATTATCACAGGACAATGTTTCTGCCTATCGAGTTTTGTTCGAACTTAATGGGAAGCAGTTCTTCGGTTACATCAACGCCAATACGTACCTTCCGTATAAAATAAAGCCGTTAATTTTAAACGAAGCAAAGAAAATGAACGAGGACTAATTATGTACGTATGTCTATCCCATATCCCTTTGGGAATGGAAACTTCGGGAAATGGAATTTATCCTCTCATTTATCTAGTAATTCGCAGCAGGACACAGCCGCAGATTCGCGAAATGAAACATCCTCCTAATGCACAGGTCATTTTCATTCCGTGGACTAAAAAGGTGCTTTTCAGGGACCATTTTGCATTTCTCTATTTCCCAATGCAATTCATTCTGCCTCCGGTAATCCTTCAGAAGATCTTCATTGGAACAGCGTCTCCATCCCCATCACCAAATATTCACCTCATTTCATTTCCTCGTTTTATCCAATTACCATTTCGTGCATAGTAATATGTGTAGTATTCTCTGTACAAACTGTGCATAATTTTTAGCTGATACACTACTGCAAGTTTGCAGAGGAAAGTCTAGAAACAAGATATATGACATCTTTGGGAGTTTGGGAAATGGAAAAATCTTCTCTCCAGCAGTCTTTTGCCCACTCTCAATATCAAAATTGAGTGAATGAAACGAACACTCCTCGGTTTTCATTTCCCATTCTCTTGTCTCATCGCATGTCCCTTTCCTATTGTAAAATGCGGCAAGGTTTTATTTTCTCTTCTTACTCTCTTTGCTCTCTTCCAGCTGTCTGTTAATCTTTCTAACAGGCTTGGTGGCATTCAAATCAATTTTTCTGCTGAGTGGAGAGAACAAAAGCTAGAACTGCTAAGAAAGATAATCACAGTGTAAGCCGAAAGCCGGTACCTGAATGTTTTTTTTTTCGTATTAAACAATCATTGAGGAAAGTGCAAGAAGAGAAAGGGATTGGGTGATTGAACAAGTCATTCAGTTTCAGAAGCGGACGGGCGGACGAGTCAAGGTTAAAATAGGAACAAAAGGGACATATTACGAAATCTACATTGCCTCTGCTCTCTTCGTTTTTCTAAGCCATCATCAATTCTGCTTTCCTCGTTTCTCCTCAAGGATACTTTCCCGACCCTTCTTCATACAATCAAGATGAACAGTGGGAAAGAATAAGCCCAAAGAATGCTGAAAGCTCCCTACATTCTCAATTTCGTGGCCTTTTCTTCCTACACATGAAATGAAGAAAGCCAAGAGAGAAAGTGCACTCTCTCCGGACAGCGAGAAAGAAGACGAAAGCAGCACTGTACAGCCAGCAGCTCTTTCTCTCTGCTTTTGTCATGTACATTAAGAAATACAGGTACATGTTTATAACGAACGATGCCTGCTCCTCAGGTCCGTTGTGAACAAACGACAGAAAATGTGTTGGACGTGCCAAACGAGTGTTAAAGACGAGAATGGAAATGATCTTTTTGACACCTTAAATAAAGGGAAACGTTCCACGGCGCTGAGTTTCACTTGTGCTTAGATTTATTTTGTCTTAAAGGGCGCCAGCTCAGCAGTACGTGTTCTTTTGTTGGCTGTAGAACAATAAGTCAATATACAAGAATTTCAAAGAATTTTTTGGCTCATTATTCTCGTTTGGTAAATTCATACTACGTGCGAATATACAATTTAAGATGTCAGCCAAACTTGGGTTGACAACTTACACCCCCACTAAAACTAAAAAGACAGCCAAAATGGTAGGAAAAATATTTTACTCCTTAGATGTAAGTTATTGTTTGCACATGCTCAATTATTATCACAAGGAGGTTTTTGGGCTGCCTTCTCTTAACAAGTATGAGAGTGAAAAGCATCAGACATCTTGAAATGCCCCTTCTGAACATAAAATAACTCCACCTTTCTTTTGTGACAATGGCTAGTGGCAAGTGAAAGTTCCATCGTTGTAATCGGCGAAGCAGAAAGGCAACTACTGGAATTGTCCTCTTTCCAAGAATTCTTTTTTTTTAATTGGAGCTCTTTCATTAAAAACAAAAAATATTGATAATAAACGTCCTATTATTTTTCTTTTTACTGGTGAGTCACCAGTGGTGACACATTTTTCTAAAAAATCGATTCCGGTTCTTTTCCAACAAGTTTTCGTTTCATCTCGCCATAATAACCTTAGCTAATATTAACGGACGGAAGGACAGCTAACGACATTCTTTTCGCCCAGGAACTCTCTGAGTTTGGCCAAGTGAACTGGTACAATGCGCAGTTGATATAATTCCCGAATTTGATACTGGTTACTTATTTTACTTTGTGGGAAGTGAAAAAGACAAAAGCAAAAACAACTTTCTTTTTGTTTGATGCTGATGTCTAAGAATCCCGTTTTTGTAACTCTCATTCTTCAACTTCTTTTTATCTGCGTTTACCCTACATTTGAGAAGGAAATGATGAAAAAATAAACTCTTCATTATTAGTAGATAGGAAAAAGACACTTTCCAACACCACTTTTTCTCATTCCTTTATTCTTTTAGACTCCTTCTTTCTTTTTGTGCCACATCCCTTGAGATTTCACCTGACGCCTCTCACCAACTCTGCTCACTCATGTCCTACCTTTCCTCTAATCCTCATCATACTTGACAATCTCCTTTTCTCCTTTCCCTTATTTTCATTTTTCTTCGATAATGTTCTCTGTCATTGATCATTCCTCTGCAAAGCCCACCTAAGATAATATATTATTCACTTTTTGTTTGTGAGCACTACCAAACCAACTAACGATTCCTTTGATCAACCTACACAAAGAAGAATGGTTTAGTCTGTCCTGTCCCCTTTTCAACTTTATCCCCTTCATCCTGTTCTCCCCTTTCTTCTCTTTCCTTTATTTCATTCTCTTTGTTTGTCACAAAAACAAAAGAAAGAAGAAAAATAAGAGGATAAGGTAGAAATGAGTTATACATAGAAAAGTACCATTAAACAAATACACACTTTCGTAAGAATAAAGAAAATTGTTTTCCAATTTTCATTGCGCAAGTTTCGGGAGTAAGGTTCAAAGGTTCCATTTCATTATTTCAGTTGATTCCACCCCAGGAGCGAGATTACTAAACTCTCACTCATTTAATCTCATCTCCCTCTCGTATAAACTGTTTATCTATTTAACGTGTGACAACGAGAAGCATCAGTTAACTTGAAATATCCCTACTCAACAAAAATAACTTCACCTTTCTTCTTCTTTTCCACTTCTTCCGCTACAAGAAATAAAAAAAGCTCTAGGAAGTAGGCGTTTCTTTTCGTATGTAAAGTTCCCTTTCCTACCACAGTCCATCCATTCGCATAACAAAAGCGCTCTTCAGAAAATAGCCGATAAATTCTCTTTTCCCCTTTACCCATTTCATTTTCATTCTTCTTTTTTCACTGGGTTGGGAAGATTGAGGCTCTTGTGACGTATGTTAACTTTATTAAAACTTACGCCTAGGTTGATAAAGGCTGCCTAATGCCTAATTTCACGCCGAGAAAAACATACGACGCGACGGTGGGCTTCATGAGTGAGTGAAGGAGCGTTCATTTATAATGGAATGTAATTACCATTCGTTTTATTTCCCACATGCATCAAATTTAGTGGGCTTTTCATACTTATTCTACTTATTATCAAGCAATGTACACAAGGAAAAGAGAAATGTTGCATCATTCCAGTTCATTACTCGGCGCTGCCTGCTACATTATTTGCTTTTCCCTAGTTAAGTTAATATAGTTCACTCTTTGGTTAGTAACCTTAACTAACAATATTTGCTTTCCCTTTTACCCTTTCCTTGGTCGGTGTCTCACAGAGGAAAACGTTGCTTTGCGTAATGTGCTCATCATTTCAGTGATATCGTCATTATTATCATAGTCACCGTGTTATTTTCTTGTATGAGTAAAACCATTTACCTACGGAATGCTTTTCTGCATAATAAGGAGAGCGAAGAGAGTCAAGTTAGTAAAGCGTGTTATGATGTTATTAGATTAAAATTTTGGTGCATAATAATATAACGAATGGATGCTACCTACATCACGTAATAATAGAAGGCATAAATATTATTTCAAGGAGTATGATTTCCGCTCACCGCCTCTGAAACCAAGGACTCTGCTCCTACGAGGTTTAGGTATTCCATTCATTTCCTTCGCCACAAAGGAGAAAAATATTTTATATAGATTGCAATGCTGATATAAAAAGACTCTAAATGGATTCTTTCCTTTCTTTTCAACTTTTGGTTCCATTCCACATCGAGCACTGTACGTATCTATAGTGTGTAATTATTGTTTGAGCTTCAACTCATAATAATGTCTGCTTTGTTGGCTTTCTATTGAAAATAAAAAGTGAAAGGCTTAGATAAAAAAGCCAACCGAGAAACAAATTGGCTTTTTCTCCTTTTTAACGCTGTTCCGTTGCTCGTTCGAAACGAACGTGGTGGTGATGATAATCATGAAGTCTGCAACTGGCTCTTCAAAAATCTATAATGTACTAATAATACAATTCTGAAGAAAATCAAGTGAGGCATTGAAGATCACCTAGTCTAACAGTAGCAAGAGATCCTTTTCTTTCCAGCGCCACAGCGTAGCCAACGTCTAGCTATAAAATTCCTTCTGGGGCACGTTTGCACCGTACCAAGGAGTGTTATATGAGCCGTTTCTGCGATCAAGAAAGGAAATGAGGTCTCCCGCTATTTACGCCAGTAATAAAGTTTAGTCCACGGGACATTGCTTATATTTACGTACCTCACCTAGAACGATGCTTTACATAGGTATTGAGTGTGGAAATGAGAAAAGTAGAATTTTCCTTTCTCTACAGCCAATTTTAACTCAAAGTTCAGTTCTACAATAATATGTATGTTATTTATATCTGTGGATTGCAACTCGCAGGTTGTAGCCATTTCAAAGTTATATCACTACAATCGTATTTATACATTAGGCGGTGGGTGTAAAATAATATTTTATAAAGATGAATGGAAAATGCACATTACCTGAGAGTTTGACTGCATGAGGAAGTCTCTTCCCATGGAAGCGGCTGTGGAGGAATACCTTGCCGCCCAGGAGAGCCATGATGATTACCGCTGTCCCTACTGTGACCGTGATGGTGCTGAGTATTAGGATGATCTCCAGCTGGAAGGATCATCATGCAATTGTTATTCTCTGACCCAGGAGAATCAGCCATAAACCGGGAAAGAAGGACACGTGCGGCATTCTCCGCAGTGAGTCTGTTCTCATTCGCTCGCTCGATAAGAGCCCCGATGTCCATCTCCTCTTGAGTAAAAGCTGCAGTTGTTGTCGTGGTCGTTGTTGTTGATACGAAGAGTGTTGTTCCAGGCGGGGTTGAAATGGGTTGACCATTACTACTTCGATTGTTTGAACTTGATGGAACCGCTGTGGAGGACTGAGCGACTGTTCTCGAGAGGTCTCCAGTTGGAGAGTTGTCATTACTATTGTTATTGTTCCCAGAGCTAATTGAAGTGGACAGAATGGCATTTGCCGAAGATGAGGAGGGACATTGTGAATTGTGAGACATGACGTTGCTCGATGTTGCAACAGTCCCTCCAAAAGGTCCTCCTGGATTGCTATGTACGTCTTCAATCATGTGAGTTGGGGACTTGTCAGCAGCACCAATTCCTGTTGCGCGTAAATTGGCTAACAGTTGGCCCAACTCACTTTCCAGCAAAGCAACAAGAATGTCGTAAGCCTCAATTGTATGATCGCTGCAACAAAATAACAAACAATAATAGGCATAATTAAGATACGAGAAACGTGTTTGTAATGACCACCTTTTTCGTCTTAACTTTTATTAATCACGTTCACATTACTAACTCTTTTGCATTCAACAAGAAACTCGCTTCTTCTGGATTTGATTGTATGTAATCAAGTTGTGTATTCAGTAAGCGTTTTCAGCTGAATTAGAAAAAGGAATTTAACACGAGTGTAAAATAACTCGTTAAGATGTTAAATTGATTCAGATAAGAAGTTAAGCAGTATTGAGAAATTGAGAGTTTAGGTAATTCAGATTGAGTGTCCTAGTTCCAATTTCAACATTAAAGTAAACCCTTTATGACGAAATAGAATACTCTCCTTTTCAAATTTTTTGAGAAGTTTATACAATATTTTAGTTTGCTTCCATTCATATCTATATTATACTATGTAATCCAGGCTTTCCCAAATTAAAATGGAATACCTATTTACTTGGGACGGACAGGACCTTCAAAATCTTATTAACTTTCTCCCAAGCTCGTCTAGTAAAATTTCCATTTTCTTTCTGAAAATAAAATTGTGAAAAGGTCTGCTATTATGAGGTTTAATAATATTTCGCTTTCAAAGGGGATCAACACCTGACTCATACATAGGTATTTCCATCTTATTTAATATCTATCATGCAAAGCAGTTTAACTTTATTCCTTCCTTGAAACCAGGTCGAAAAGGGCAGCAAAAAAATCTCCCAATCGTCACGAAACTTGAAAGGTGGATCTGAATCTGAATATTTCTGCGTGTATAATGAGACAATATAAAACGCCTAGGTACACATTACATTGTTCAAATTCAAAGCACACGACATCCCCTCTTTCATAAACTTTGACTTCGCCCATTTTTTATTTCATAATTTAAAAGCCTTTTCATGAGGTGTGTTAAAATTGCCGACTCTTGCACTTTAGTGACTGCTTCCCTACACTTCATTCATAAAAGAATGTATTATTTTATTACTAAAAAGTTCGCCTTCTTTCTCAGCTTCGCTGTCTCCACCAAAGAAAAACGCAAGTGCATAAATACATAATGTATACGGCTACTTTCTCCATTATTCGGTGAGCACACACGACTCGTACAGTGAGATCGCTTTCTTATGTTTAGTAAAGTCAGAAGTCAGATGAAGTTTAAGCATACATCTTACTGAAAGTCGCCTACTTCCCTAGAAATATTAAATCTTTCTTGCAATCATTACTTGGAGACTTTTCAACGAAACGAGTTGTGTGTATTGTGTGCAGACTGTAAAATAATCCCTTCTTTTCTGGCCTGGTACTAGCACCCACAACGAAGAAAATGTATTTTCAACCGAACACAAGAAAGAAAATTACAATTTTCAAAAGAAAATGGGAAATGGTGATGCGAGCAAAGACCTTTCTGACTTACCTCTTCAAAATCGAAACAAGCATTTGTAAGTCAATAACATTAGATACAAAAAATATGGTATCTGCGTGGTGACTGTACCTATAGTAAACACGATCATTCCACCCGAAGGCATTACAGTTTTTTGTATTATGCATTGACAATAAACCTGGAGTTCTTTTGTATGCATGTCATTTAGTCACGCACAATGAAAAACGAAAGAGTATAAATATAAACCCGAGGTTGTATATAAATATGTAGCAGCAGTGGCACTGCCTACTATCTACAAGATTTGTGGAGACAATGTACTTGACAATGAGTGAGAACACAATCTTCTGTTTATTTCCACTGACGAAATAAATGAAGTGAAAGCTTTTCTTGCCTCTTTCTCTCTGTTCTGTCATCTTAAAATGCATTTTTTACTCAACTGAAATACGCTGTACAGTCTGGCTTCAATAAACATACTAACGTTTCTAAACATATTGTTTTTGTATATTTATTCGTTGGTTTAAAATAAAAAGTAGGCTTAGGCTTTGCAGCAGGTACAGAAACTTTAGAAAAATGTTGCTCCAGCCCTCTGACAGAGAAAGCGTGGCTCCGACACTTTGAAACAGCGATAACCTTCTCCTGCGCTCCCTGTTGCAATTTTCATACTTTCCTCGTTCTTCTCTCTCCTTTTCTTTTGTAAATGATTAATAGTCTTGACTTTTTTCTTTCTCCTGCTCATCGTGTTATTTCCTTGTTATTTCGGGTTATATCTCTACCCTGCTTGTCTAGACAAGATTCTTTTTTTGTAAAATTGTAACTTGATACAAGCGCGCAACTAAATTATACGATGCAAAATGTTGCCCACTAACTTATATCAAGTCACCTTTCACTCTCAGAGGGTTTCACCTCATTTTCCCAAAACTTGTAGGAAAGACTAAAAATAAAGTCGTTGGGAATTCTGGGGGGAAATGAGAATGAAGACAGAACTTGTACCTTTCCTCTTGTAATCGACCCTTTGATAAATTGAGGTTTGAGTCAGAGTCACCATCAGGATGATTACTCGCATTTTTTGTAATAATTTTAAAGTAAGGAAAGTAAGATGCATCATGCATGACAATGTGACCATGTGGCTGTATAACCGATTTTCAACCGAGTGAAAAATGACATTTTCTTTAAACATCAGTTACGTTATGAAACATTATAAAACAAAATGCAATCTTCCATTCATGTTTTTTCTTGAAATTCTATCCAATGGTTTATTTCACTTAATCCCACATTTTACGTTGTTTGGCATGGCGTAAGCGGAGAGATTTGGAAAAGGATTCATTTGTGCTGATGAGGAAAATTGTTGTACTTCTCTTCCTAAGAATAGATGAAAGATGCAGTTTAGGAAGGAAATTGAAGAAAGAAATCCAATGAAAGGCTTCCTTCATTCAATTCAATAACTCGTCTTAATCTAATACGCTTCTTCTCTGCTTAACTGTCCTCCTTTTGTAAAACTTACAATGAAGAATTTTGGAGGCTGTCAAATTGGCGGACCTACTACCTACTGTATTCATTCTATTGAGTGGCTACAAAAAGTTAGTTTAGTTCTTGACAAATCCCTTTTCTTTCGCATTATTATTTACTTCAAGATGACCCGATCGGACATCTGTTCACTTCCATCTTTGTTCGATGAGAATTTCTTGAGTCCACTGAAGTAAAAGCAATCATTTAACTTCGAGAAGAATGAGAGAAAGTAGAAAAAGGTTGGGTTTACGAGTAAGCGAGATGCTGATTTCCCATTTAGTTAACGGAGCAAAAAATAGCCTACTAAAGTAAAAACAAGTAATCTATAGTTCAAAATCCTTTGGGTAAAGAGAATTGAAATTGAAAATCGATTTTGTCGTTTACAAATAACTTCGCCTAGTCAGAAAAAATATTCATCAAACTTTATTAAATTTATAGGAGTAAAGAATACAGAAGGATAATCCCCCGACGAATCCCACTTAAATCCATCAATTTAAGGAAAAGCGAGGTAATGGATTTTTGTAACCAAATTGGCACATTTGTAAAGCGGCCAAGCTGTACAACAAATTACGATAGGTACATGCTCAATGTTTTACGAGATTTTTGCCTTCTTGTTTACTGCTTGGCTTATATCGGAAAATGCAATCTATCGAAGCTTTAATAACATTAATGCAGTTTGATTCAAAATGTGCAAGATAAAAGGCTTTTGGGCTTCGGCTCCAGCTTGCTCTGCTCAACTGATTGTTCTGAATTTAGATTGATTAAGCTATGATAATTTACATTGCTGTATAGTGCAGTTTATGAAATCCGACAAATTGGAGGATGCTGTGCAATTTAGTTTATCTAAATATTTATGGATCTGGGTTAAGTCTATGTGGGTCTTCTCATTGTATACATTTGTATACGTTTGGAACGTTGTATGGAAAGCTCATCCATCATAGTAACTACTGACTTATATCTTCCATATTATAATCAAGGAGCAGATTTATTTCAATAAAATCTACAAAAAACAACGCCCGAAAAGTAGTAACATAAAAAGATGGGAACTGTGAAATGTGTGGGCATACGTCCTGTCTAAAATACTGCGCATTAATTCCAGTTTCATCCAGAACAATCCACATTTGCATTCACTTAATCCTGCTTATCAAACCCAAAGTTTTCTGGATGACTACACAAACTAATATATGAACAAAAACTTCTCCGGATGTTGTCAATTTCTTTAGATGTTTTTCTAATAAAAGGATAAAAGTTAATAAAAATCCCACAACAAATTGTTAGTCTTTAAGGCATGAGGGAGAACGATTTATAATATTCCGGCCACCTCGATTTAATCAAATTTTAGGGTAGTAGCTCATTTCTTGGGTTTCAGCCGAAGGATTTAGAAAATTCTTTCCTTACGGCATAATAGCGTACTGGAAATTGGATTATGAAATGTACACATAATGTCTGGCGGCAACTAACTCAGTTAAAATCTTGTTTACTTCAGAAATAATCCTACAATATAAAATCTGAATACATAATTCTGTTGATTATGATCAATCGTACACGTTGCAGTTGCAGCGAAGCATGAAAACGACACGACACAAATAAGTATAATTTAAGAGTGATGCTGATTTAGTATAATGATATGATTAGAGATCGGCTAGAAACTGGGGAAATAGAAGAATAAGTTTATCCAATTTGGCAAAATGAAAGAAGTCAGGCATTTTTCATCCCTTTCGTTAAACTCTTCAATAAAAGATTATCTCATTTTTATTCTGAAATAAGATTTCCGCCTTTATCCACGTAACCCACTTTCTCGACTAATTTTTCCACGCTGGCTCCAATTTCCCAATTCTTTCTCTTTTAGCTATTACAAAATTCCGAACCGTTTGTTACAATTTCCAATGAATCACAAACTTATTATTGCACAGTTCGCGCAATGTGTATTAGATGTAAACTTTTATTTGTTACTGGACGTGTTCCTTTCCTTCAGATTTACTGCAACTTCGCAGTCGCAGAAGTACTCAGAGCATAAGTAAATTTGTTATTTTCACTTCTACGTAAAGTACCAAAATATTTTCGAGTGGGCAGCTTATCAAGTAGAAGTTACATAAGTTAGGAAGTCGATTGTTTTCTCCACATCTGTGAAACATTCTATTCTATCTGGTACAAACTAAGCATTATTTACTTTTGTTTGATTTGAATATTACACGGTCTCGTAAGTCTCGTTATGACACATGCTATTACAGTGCTTTACTTTTACATTGAAGTCATACATACGCGGTCCTTATTTATAAGCCTCAGAATATTTCTTTGAAGTGTGCAATAATGTTATACGGTAACAAGTTCGAAATGAGCATCGCATCTGTCGTGCGTACGCGTATTTCATGAAGGTGTTTTTGACACAAGTCATTTTCCACCCACATGCACCAACCAAGTGTGGAAAATAATATCCAGAAACACGTGATGTAAGAAAAAAGTAGGCGTTGTTTGTAAATGTAAAGAGTGAGAGAGAGAGAGTGCTGCAAGGAAAGTGTTGCAAACTGGTAACAGGAAACGCTTTAAAGTGCAGCATATGCTAACAAATTCGATAAGTGTATTCAAAAATTCTAGAAGTATTAGCTTTTATAGCTACAAATGGACCACTCTATAAATTTTCTCTTTTTCTATATTAAAATAAAATTAGAGTGTCACGTTTGATTTACGCAAAAAGTGAAAGTACTAGTTTCAAAAAATCCATTTCGCTCACCTGTAGCCAACGGCAAGTTGAAGAGCCACATTGTTGGACTCATATTTCCCCAAAAGAACTGTCAATCTGTCTGACTGACCTTTCGCGTCTTCGAGATTGAGGGTAAGCATGTCATTCTGGCTCCGCAAATGCTCTATTTTACTACTCAGTCTTTCCGTCTCGATTTCAAACTCTCGGATCTTCTCCTCGTTTAATGGACTAATGCCATTCTGACTCAGAGAATGTTGCATTTCCCGAAGAGCAGACTCGTTCTTAATTGGTTGCACCAGGTGTTCCACCACTCTCGTAGAGCACGATGGCCCTATAAGCATGAGATCGGCTCCAGTTAGCCCGCAATGTGTTTCCGCAAAGGGCGGATGACTTTTGGAATGATGGTTATTTTGATGACTGCTACTATAATGATATTGCGATAGTAGATGTTTATGATGACTACGACTGTGTCGCGTTGATGACTTCCGATGAACTTCAGGAGAAGGTGAACAGTCATTTGCATTATTTGAAAGTGAAGGGTGCTGTTGATGAAGACGATGATGGGAAGGAGCGTTTCCAGGACTTTCACTTTTAGTATGGCTTTCAGATTTCTGGTGAGGCTTATTATGGAAATGGCTCTGTTGCTGCTGAAGAAGGGGATTGTTGCTTGTACTGCTATTGCTGTTGGATGCGCCATGACGCTGGAGTTTTACTCTTTCTGCAAGTTTGCACACAGGCGCCGCCTCATCCACTGGAATGGCAGAGAGGTCAGCGGGCGAGAAATGAGGTAGTCGCTTCGGTGATTGTTTCAAAAGTTGCTCAAGCTCTGATACCTGCAGGAAAAAACAACTTTTAATTTCTTGCCTTCAAACATGAAAAATCTGCACAGGTCATAGGCAGATTCTCCCACTTTTTTCTACCTACGCAACTCAAACAGCCGGAAGATTACTACCCAAAGCACTTTTACTTCGGGCCTGTTACCAACGATTCTAATATTATTTAGTTTTTAGATTTTGCTTTATTAGATTTGAAGTAGAAGGTTCTATTTTTATTAGATTCATTGCATTTGTTGTATAGATTTGGCTTGAATTTATAAGATTTTCAGATTTCCAACATGGATGCTAACATGATGGATATGGAAGATAACTCGTCGGCACCGACAGGGATTTTACCAGGAAATGGAAATCTGAGTTTTGGCTTTTTGTCTCAAAGCGCAAACCATCAAAACTCGAAGCAGTTGGAGGTCACTTTAAGCGCTTACGATAACTTTTTCCAGTTTATAGATCACGATGCTCAAACGGTAAATGAAACTTGCAAAATCTCTTCTCAATTTTTAATTATAAATTTCACTACTTGCGTTGTGTTATGAGGATGAAAACTATATTTCAGTAATTGTTCGCTTTTTATTTTTGTAGATTAACGTGTCAGGGGAACCTCTGGAGTGCACAATTGAATGTGACTATAAGGTGATAAATGTGAGCGGCTGCAGTCATCGTCTCTTCATTATAGGCCTCTGCAATCAAGTAAACTTGACAGGAGATGGGCATTCAGTCGTATTTGAAGGGTTTAGAAATCTAGTGAATTTCAACGATGGGTTCAAAAAAGCTTCCGTAACCGGAAATGAGCTATCGCACTCTTTTGGAATGGTCGCAGGAGGATCAATTGTGCAAGATGGACCGCAACCTGAGAAGATACCATTTCCTAAGAACTTTAAAGATGCTAAACGTCGTCGCATTGCCTGGCGCCCAGTCTCAAACCAATAAAACAAAAGAAAATAACCGATAATGTGAACGTAGAGGAAATTGCAAGACGTAACGCAGTCCGCAGTCCTTAATCTAAATGCAATGCTTATCTGATCATTGCATCCATTTTCTTTAAATATTTTAATTTCAGCATTTTATTTGAATATTTATATTTCGATGTCGCATTAAATAAAGTAATTATAGTGTAAAAGTAGCGTTATTATATTGAATAAAAAGTACTATACGCTTAATTTTGAAGGTTTTAGTGTATGTAAATGAATAGAATTTGGAATAATTGCCTGCATGATTCTGTATATAGAGGTTATGTAGGGTAAATTAATTACTTTTCTAGTTTACAATAGCACCACATGACCACCAATGAGTGACATGCAATCAGAACACATTTGCATACCTTAGATGTTTTCCCTTGATGGAAATATTAATGGTGGGTGACGTGAAATTATGAGATTGCAGTAGATATGCAAGAAGTGATAAATATGTTATTGCACCTTTAGTGATTATATAAACATCAATTTAAGTATTTCCATCTTAGCTTAGCTTTATTAGCTATAGAATAGAGTTATGTAATTACCTTATTTTTTAAGAAATCACGTTCCTTTGCAATGTTCTCAAGAGCCGATCTTGTTCTATCCAACTCGCCTTCCTTTTTAAACAAATTATCCTTGATAGAAGCATGCTCCTGTCGGATTTGTGCCACTTCTTGGCACAAATTTGCAAATTGGACAGGTTTTGACTCAGGAGAAGGGCTTTCTGATGGCGTGGTTCTCATTGACGTTATTACAAGTCGTCCGGGTGAGTTTCCTTGTCCTCCGTTAACCACTCCCCCTCCACCACATCCTCCTGAAGAGAATTCTCCATTGAGTTTCTCCGGCTTACAACTTGACAGCGTGGCGTGTAACATGCTTGGATGATGTCTGTTTCCCTTCAGCTGGCCGTTACAACTTCGCTCTCGATTCTAAAAGTAGATAAAAAATACAATCATAAAAGTTTTAATAAGAACAACAAAGAAACTAAGCACAAGGCCGCCCAAAACTCAATCTTCGAGAGGCTAAATAAATTAAGTGGAACACGCAAACATACCTAAGCACAGAAAGTTGTATAGTATCTATAAAGATACACGTTTTATTACCGTTCGTTTTTATAAAGAAAGAACGTGTGAAGCAATTTTTTAATGAGGAAGCAATTGAATGACATTGACTATCGAAATTGGAGCAAAAACAATTTCAAGATAGAGATGTTTTCTTTCACGTTGCGTGATGGTAATTTATTGTATTTGATAGCACTGTGTTATCTTAATCTTGAAAGTTAAAAACAAGATTTCTATAAATTAATTGAAATGGAAATAATTCTGACCCAAAATTCAGTTCAGACCGGTTTCAATTTCATACATTTTGTTCGCTCTGCTACTTTCAAATGAAAAATGCTCATTGCCAATTGTACTTCGTGCCTCATTAATTAATTAGCAACACACATTAAACATGAATTCGTTTCCCAAATGTTCCACTGCAAAATTCTGACTATCGTAATGTAAATGCTCTTTATTACACTTTTATCCTTAATCCTAATCATTTTTCTTTCCCACAAACACCTTATCTAAAGAATTTTGCACTCACAAAGAATTAGCCTGCCACAGCATAAATTGTAAATGAAAACTTCAAAAGTATTAACTTGTGGTGACTCGCTCCACATACATATGCAAATCTGCGCTCATGTAAGTGCCATGTTCTCCTAAAGTTATGGAACGTTTGGAACATGCAAAGATTTAATTCGGATTCGGACTCGCTGTGATTGTGACTTTGCTATACACTTTTCCGACACTTTAAGTCAAAGCATATAGAGATTTACTAACTATGAAAGACGTTATTCAGGACAAAGTTGTTCTCTAACAAGACAAGTATCTGCGGACGCGACAATTTTTCTATCATGAGGGACAAAATGTCAGTAAAATTGTCACTTGATAAAGTAAACTCATTAAATGAAGTGTCAACTGCTACAGTAAAGTTCATAACAGTTTGCATCTTAAGAGAAACGAGTAAAACAGAAGCGGCTATAAATTCGAGGAAACATTGAAAACAAACAACGGCAAAAGAAAAATTAGGAGAAACATACGACGGTGAAATATGTGTGCGAGCTGATAATGCTGAAGACAAAGAAGTTTCCGGATCCAACTGTGGCCTCTTATCTTTCATTCGTAATTCGCCTTTTGAATTGGTAGAATCCAAAAATTGGAATTCGTCCAACGTCAATTTTCATTAATTAAAAGTATAAAGGAGTTCTGCTGCAAGCACATGACTTACTTGGTGCAGATATATTGTAAGTAAAACGCGATATCAATGGAAGTCAGCACGATGATAATGTAATGTAACCGAACCTACCACACTAATTTAAAACTCTGCAAACGGTGAAGTTCTCAAACATTCGCCTTCTTTTCTCAAAATCAAGCAAGTCGTTTGTACAGCACACTTCAATTAGTATTTTTTGGTATGTGTACGAAACGGAAAGAGATTTGTTTTAATGTGAGATGTCAGTCGTTGCTCTTGAATAATGGACACTGGAGGCGTCCATTTCCTAGAAATGTATTTTTGTCACGATTCGCTCCGAATAAACTGTCCCTCAATTTCCAAGCTTCTACATATTCCAACAATATTATTATTAATTGATAAATATCACGTCAGAGCAGTTAAAGCAGAACGGATATAAATGACAGCAGCTATAAATTTGCTAACGTCTTCTAGTTCTAGGTCAATAGCAAAAATCAAGTCGACTTGCGAATTGCGTTGTACAAGAATAATTTTAATTAACGAGAAGAGAAATTGTGGTTGCTTCATTATTAAACTTTTGAATCTAGCAAAGCAGGATACAGATTCCTTTATTCCAACTTTTGCTAAAGATATTCTAATTCCAATGTTATTTACCTCTTGGTGAGTTTTGGATGTACTCCAAAACTGAAATGTGTATTAAACTCATAAATATTCCTAACAGAACGAACTAACAAAACTGAATGCTTTAGGTTTCAATGGAAAATTTGAATTCTAGAAAATTCATGCTAGTGAATAGTGCAACTCCCTCCCTTCAATCAATTAAAGAAGATCCACAGAAGACTGATAAAGTTAGAAAAAAATTACGCTTAATTTTGCAATGTGTTATTCAACTCAAGTCGGCATAAGATAACATTTAACCGTTTATATTTCGCAAAGTAATGTGCAAACCCAATGTGAGAGCATTGCAGTAATTTGCTCTGGCGATGGAATTTGCGAAATACTCGCTCGAAAAAATAGAGCAGACGGCAGGACCTAGAGTAACGCTTTTTATCTTTTACGGCCCATACCATTTAATGCGCTTTCAGTTAAATTACACTTGGGAGTTGGGAACGAAAGTAATCCGTTTCTGCAAACTACAAGCTAAATTGATTTCATTGTTTTAATCCCCAATTTGAAAAGCAACAAAATTGACAATGTTCAAAGTACAATCATTCCAAGCTCTTTTCAACCAACGGTGCAACCAAAGAATTCGGACCTCACACGATCGGAACAAAAACTGTTTTGCACATCGAATTGCTTTTCCGTGCTTGATATTCGAATGATGTTACGTTGCTGGTGAATAACCCATGTAACCGAATGTAGTAGGCACTGCATACAACGTGACACAAAAATAATCCACTCTTTCTTGAGACCTTTGTGTTTAATACAATAAAACAACAAGATTGAGAATGTGAAGTTGTACCTAAGAAGTGTCATCATGCATCACTTACATGAATGTGGAATGTCTTCAAAAGCGATTTTTCTCCTCTTTTATTTACAGCACGGTTCACATTCTTTGATTCCTATTTTCACAATAAAGAGCGACGAGAAATCTCCTTCCAAGTCACTTTCTTTCTTTCTTGAGAAAGCATAAAAGTTAACTCACTGAAAGGAATTTCTTGCTGAGTTACGACTTTCATGAGAGCGTAATAAACAAAAAGCAAGTGCGAGTGAAAAATCCCTATCACTGAATCAAATAATGCAACTTCTGTGCCATCGGTTGACATTTTCCTCTGTCTGAGACAACTTGGTAACAGATCACGTCGTCCCCGTCTACTTTAGCTTGACAACTGTCTCCGTCTCGAAAATCTGCATTGATGAAACAAAAGCAATAATAAAAATCTAGGACGCTGCATTTCCCGTAGCGCCTTCCCTCTCTTAAGCACTCTAAACTATTTCGCGGTGCATTTCCAGATCCATTATAAACTAATTCGTATAAGGGAATGTGATGGAAAACTTGGTTTTTCCTCCTGGCGTCATATAATTTACCCGTGAAACCAGAATTTTAGAATGTTTTCATAGTCGAACGGTTTGTAGCAGAGATCATTAATCTGTCATAATGATAAGCCAGGAATGACAATGATGACTAGGAGCTCATTAGTATCAGGCGGTTCATTAGCACAGAGTCGTAGCAGTTCGCTCACTGTGAACACAAGCCGCCTATTACAAAATTGCATGATTTCCGCAGATTTTAATGCAGTAGTAGAGTAAATCGGTCGGGGAATCATTTATAAACCGGGCAATGTTGGCCTAGTCACGTAGAAATAAAACCGACATAAAGCATTTTGCTATTCTACGCCTGCCTTTCGCTGTGGACACAAGAGTTATGCCATCATATCATTTCTAATCTCTTTGTTTCCAGTTTTCCAAGTTTACATTCAATTTTTCTCCATTTCATTACCGAAACCAAAAGCCCATTACCGGATAAAATAATTATACTCGCTGTACCTCGCTATATACTCTTCTGTAATAAACTGAAAAAATGGTAATAATACCTTTGCCTTCGCAAATTCGTACCGGTTTTTCTAATTACATGTACCTAACACACCAGTAATTTCCGCTTCCAGTCCTAAGTCAATGGAACGAATATGGTATTATCCCCTAACGTCTGAGTATTTTTTCGCCTTTGATTACAGCTATTTCTCACAATTTTATTGTTTTGGATTTTAGTTTAATGTGGAGAGCGAAACCTAGTTTCCTTCCTTTTCGCATTGGCTCTATAAACCTACATTCCACGCTACATTTACATTTTATTTATTTTTCATGCAGAGCAATGGTAGATTGTTGTGGCTGCATTGTGTCAGCGGGGGAACGAGCTGCTATTGTCGTGTTGGAAGACATTAGTTCATGCCACACCACCACCAACATCACCAACAAAGCCTTCATTCCTGGTCGTGACATTTATGTATGCCAGTGAAAATGTAGGCATTTCTATTAGCAACACTGCTTCAGTATTACTATCATAAGCAAAGAGTTGAGATTAAACTGTCACACTTCGTGTTGACAGGTAATTTGAATTCGTATGTAAATTAGCCGGGCGTGTTGCAGGAAAATGCTTTTCTTTCCCTCCCATCATTGTATTATAGTCATGTAAGGCTAATAAAGACTAACATGCGAAGACCAAGGAAAATAAGGCTTTAGTAGACACAAGACGTGAGTAATGAATGATGCAACGACAATCCTGATCGTGGATCGTCGTGCACTTTTTCTTTCTCCAGTTTGATGAGTTTTGCAGGAGGAGTGAGTGAGACATATAATAACATTATCAGCCACAAAGCAGGCAGGTTGACAGAGAGCTACATTTTTGGAACATTTTTATAACTTTAGTTTCTAAAACGGCGAAATTACTAGACTCCCAATTCTACAATTCTACTGAGAACACGTAATGTGAGTAGTTTTTTTGCTGGATCTTGCATAAAATTATTCTTTTTCTACCGAGTCCCTAGAATTAGCTGTGCATACATAATGGAAACGTCATTTCGTGTGGTAAGGAAATAAGGATGATGATGGTACCATGATACCAAGGAGCATCATTATACACATTCTAATCAGCAAAATGTACTAATTATCTTTGGGACTAGGTTCTGGAAAAGGCAGTAATTTTAACTTTCTATGGTTTGCTTAATGACTGAAAACTACTATACTTAAACTATATTACCATTTTTGTTCTTAAAATCATGTTTATCTAGGCAGGTAAAGCACTCTAGTTTCCAAGAAAGAAAGTCATCAGTTGGTATTATTGTGAGAGTAACAGAGGAGATCAAAGGAATATTTTTAAATTGGAACAGCAAACGAAAAAAAGAAACGAAGCTTATTCTGTGATTTTCTACTGCTACACAGTTTTTAATCTAGTTTTGTTATATTTACATTTTCATAAAGCATTTCCCTTGGGGTATTTGCTGATAAATAACGAGAAAACAGCAAAGAAAAAGTTGACTTTTGTCCGCCCTTTAACAAGTTTCGGTGAAGCGAACCGTGCGGTTCGTGATTTACCGCTCATGGCAATGTGGCACTCAGATTATGTTATGATTGCCAATCTATGAAAGTTTTACAAGTAAACGGTCGAAAACACTTAGCTTATACCAGGAATGGAAGCGTAACGAAGTAAAGTCAGCATTTTTTTTCAGTGAATGACTCCAGGTAGAAGCTAAAAGCAAATCAACGTCCGAAAAATGCCAGCAACTGCTGAAACGCCGTTTTCTAACAATTTGCTAAATTTTGCAGACTTTTACTTACTCCAAGGCCATTTTCAATGTTGAGTCACTCCACTTTATATAATTTTACTAGCGTTTGAAAAAAAAGTCGGGGTCTATTCGTTTTTCCATGTGCAAAAATGTATCGGGTTACTAGATAGATGTCAGATAAAATAAAGCAACAGAAAGTCCAACAAAGAATAACACAGCGCATGGAAATGAAAAGGAGCGGTTAACTAAAAGTGAGTATAACAGAATAATAGCAAACAAACAACAATAAGAAAAGTAATTTTATAATGCATGCTACAAAAGAAACTCTTGACGTTGACAAATGAGCTTACAAACGGAAATCCCTCGTGGTAAACTTCGTCACTAGCACGGCCTCTGACGAAGAAGAATAGTGAAGATTAAGAAAGGAGATGAGTATCATTGTGATTAAAGGAAAAAAGAATACAAATACAAAATCGGACAATACAAAAGTGTTCAAATAAATTACCGAGAAAAGAAGTGAAAAAAAACGTAATTCCAAATCGGTCCAATCCTAAATATCTTTATTCATTCGTTCTACTAAGGTCGGCAAAGTTAAACGGAGGACACATGAAAAAAATGTTTAAAATGAATGTTTTATTCAGTACGATTTTCGTTCCCTTTGGACTGGGATAAGAGAATGTGCCACTCACTTTCCAAACCCTCTCATTTCTGCATGGAGAAGTGACCACACACACGGCGCTTAATTTAGGCTTGCGTGAAGCAGCAAAAGTTACTTTCTATTTATTTGCAAACAAAAAGGCCGAAAACGTGGACTCTGCCTGTGTGATGGGGACGAGCAAGTTGTGGGAGCGTGAAATGCATTTATGTGTCGCTCTGTCGCACACTTTGTGATGTTTCTTGCTTTTCGGCTTGCCCTCCTTTCTTACTTTCAAGCCTTTATAAGGTGTCAGTAATAAAAATATTGTCTCTTATTAACTATTAATATGCCTACATATATCCACTGAATGAAACCAGTAAAGCAACAAAACTAACTCTTGAGTTGAGTGTAGGTTTCAAACCAAAGTTTATCTATTAACTCCCACAAGTATCTGTGCTAGATGACTTGGGAATGGAACACCGAAAAGTCAAGGAAGTTGGAGCTATGTAAAACTTTCTCTCTATGAGATCTATCGCTCGTTCTCTCTTTATATATTTTTAAAAGATGGACATGACAGAGACGACCGCTTTTCCTCCTGTCACTGTCACCTCACTCTTAATGCCTTGTTTATGCAACATGACACTGTGTGATATTTACTATTAAGATGATGTTACGTGAGCAGATTTGCTCCTTGTAACCTAACCTCATGTAAAATGCATGTCTGTCATCCAATGGTACAAATTCCAGATGTATTTAAACTAAACCGTACATGATTTTCGCAACTGTGCGGTCATATGTACATATTTAGGAAAGAGCAGTCGTACGTATGACTTTTAGTTTATATTTTTGGCTCTATTTTAATTTTGCTTACATTCTGCAGGAAGAATTTCTAAAGAAGCCTTCAACATCCATGTATCTGCACCAACCTAATTTATTCACCGCTTTCCTTTTACATTATTTAAATAATACAGGAAAGCACTCGATTAAGTGTAGAATTTACATTTCCCCTTATGCGAAATAGCCCTTCAATGTGAATTCTTTAATGCAGTTTGCCAGCTTCTAATAAATCCTTTTCTTCGTATAGAAGACCAGACTTTACCCATTTCTTTTCACTTTATTTCAACATGTTCAAAGTATATTGTATTCTAATGCCCCACCACTTAAGTATAAAAAATTCCCATATGAATAGAACCTTACAAAAATACTAGACATTCTAATCCACGGTTGAGATGCTACACTCGTGTGAAGAGGAGAAAAGTCTTCCAAACTTTAACATTATTATTAACGCATTTTAGCATGAAAAGTGGCTAGAGATCGTAAAGGTCAGTTAGGCGCTTTTTGTGTGCCAACACAATGCGGAGTTTTCCTCAAATCCGCATTAAGCCATTGGACAAAAAATAACAAAGTTCTTCTACATAAGACATGCCACAGAGATTGCAGCACTGCTATACGCTTAAAAAGGCCTCTAAAGCTTGAAGTTTGAAGAGATACTGCGTTGTTGCAAGTTGCAAGTGCAGACTTTTAGGGGGAAGGGTTAAATCTAGTCATTGGCAAATTCTCCACATTATCCGCCGCTGGCAGAGTGGAATTGGAGAATCGTGTACAACTAGAGGAAAAGTAATGACTGTGCCGGTAAAACAAATTTCTTCTCTCTTTAGATTGCCTCACATTAAATTAGAACAAATGCGCTTTTCCCAGTGTTTTTACTAACCTGAATTTCCAGAGCTTTCGAGTGAGATGCTGTCGCCGCCGGGGGAGGTACGCACGGAGAAGAGTTGAAAGCTGAAAGTTGGCAGAGAAGAGAAGCGTTATCACGATGATTTCTTCGACTGCTACTGTTTCTCCTGTGTCTACGAACTGCTCGCCGATACTGCTGGGGACTTTGACTTTGTGCTAGCGAATATTGTGGCTGTTGCTGCTCGCCTTCTTGCTGATAGTGACTTGATTTCATTCCAACTGACCTCCCTCCAATTAAGTCTCGCCTTTCATTGTTGCTGTCGCCATGAATGTCTGGCAGAGCTGCCTCGCTTTCTTTCTGTCCAGTGTTACCTTGTGTAATGGGTACGGCCGGTTCTTCCTCCTCTTCT
Organism: Cyphoderus albinus; assembly: GCA_021029165.1. NCBI lineage: Eukaryota > Metazoa > Arthropoda > Collembola > Entomobryomorpha > Paronellidae > Cyphoderus > Cyphoderus albinus. The sequence continues at coordinate 718 of VYYJ01000148.1, read as the reverse complement.
TCTTCTTCGTCAGCAGAAGTACCAGCAGCTGGGTATTTTCCTCCTAGAAGTCTGGCTGCGTTGTTATCTTCGGGACTCTCAGGAGAAGAAATTGGAGAAAAGTCTACGCTTTTTTCTGGGAGGTGCTTTGGGATGATTCCATGGACGCTTTTGTTATCTCTGCGGGAAGGTGGCGTAGAGTAGTCGTGATTTATGGGATTCTGTAATGCTTCGATGTTGCAGTTATTTGAGTCTGCGGTAGTCGCGTTTATCAACCTTGTTTTATTTCCTTCTGTAATCAAACGAAACAACAAGAAAACAAATTTTTTAAATGATATAACAAAAATTCTTTACATTTATTCAAATTTCAGCTATGAAATACAATATTTACGAATTAAAGCAGAGAGTACTGCGACATCACATGAATCATGGAATATTTTGGTAAGTATGTAATGTAAAATAAAGTTTATGCTTTCATCGATTTAAGATTTGATCCACTTAAGCAAATTGTTCCAGCTAGAGAAGAGGTACGATGAGTGCCCCAGTTGAAAGGAATTGATTTATTTCATAGATAAAGCGTTTACAAAAAAATCTGTTATGGCAGTTTTGTAGGGAATCTTCTAAGCTTTAATTATCAGCAAAGATCGAGTAATGATGACCGTTGTCCACTTCATGGCGAATGCTTTTTTAAAGTCCCTTCATGATGGTCTTTTCGGAAGACTTCGCGATTTCCGAAGCA
>VYYJ01000147.1:0-94938 GCA_021029165.1 Cyphoderus albinus | reverse complement strand
GTGAACTTCGACGCTGTTCTACTGATATAAAAATCTACAACGGGGAAAAAACATTTCAGGACCGCCAATCTATGTGGCGGCGTCGAAGTTCACAATTTATAAAGGTAAAATAGCATTGTCTGGAGATGAATTTTTGTTTCGACTGAGATATGACTCGAGGGATTTGGCGTCTCACATGTCATATAGTCTACTGTGAGGTGGTACCTTTCTTAATGACTCTCGGCGATGAAGCTCTGTCCACACTGATCTTCAACGGCTTGTCGTCTTTCCGGCATAAACTTGTGGTATCCTAAATTGCCAATGCTAAATGCAACAACAGAAGAACAAAGCAATTTGAAGTGAAGTCAATTTTTCTTACAAAGATGAGCTTGACTACTTTTATATTTTTTGAGCCAGTGAAGGAGAAAAATGAGTTATAAAAACTTGATCTCGAGTGAGTTTACTGATTGGCTGAAGCGAGCCTCAAGTCCGGTGTCCAAAAATCGGTTTAATCTACTGAGACCCTTGATAAGGGCCTTGTCACTTGTCAGAGATTTAGCTGATAATTTGAAGTGTACAATTAAGGACAGAAAAAATGCAATCCTTGAGTTGAGATTGATGAGGAGAGCGAAGTTGGAAAAGCTAATGAAAGGTAGAATCTCAGAACTTGTAGTATGCAGCTCCTCAACTCAACTGTTAGCGAGCAAGATTGTGTAATTGTGTTGAAGATGAAGAGAGGCACGTAAAAGCAAGGAAGAAAATCAAATGATGATACTGACGAAGACGAATAGACGGGATGTGAATCAGATGGAACTTCCAGCTTAAATTTGCATGTGACTGAACTGAACATCTTTGAGCATGGTGGTGGTCTGGCGGTTGGAGTTGAAGGTTTAGTGGCATTTGTAGCGGGGCAAAATGTCTAAATGCTGTACTAATAATTATCTTACACTAGAAATAACACAGCATGCATCGCATCGTCATCACTAAATCACACAGCATCACTAAACTAATTGCGTTTCCCATGTCTTGTATCTTTCATCTTTTGCTCTGTGCTTGTTGCTCGCTTCTGCTTGATATTTGCTTTTGGTCTGATGGCCCGGCCCCTCCAAACGTTTTCTGCATATTTTCGTGACAAGAGTCTGGAATCGCTTTTCTCAAGATTATGTAGCTAAATCTGTTTCTGTCCATGCTTATATCAGATCAAGACAGAGAGATTTGATGGGCAGTAACGAAACGAAAAAGCTGAGAAAAATGGTGCTTTTTATATTTCTTACTTTTTTCTCATTTTCATTCATATTTACAATGTTTAGTAATTAGCTTGAAAAGTAAACCATTTTAGGTAAGTAAATATCTATCTAATTATTATGAAGAGAAGTTGAAGCAAAAGTGCGACGCGACGATCCATACAAGTTCATTATAGAATGGTTAAAGGTAAATGTATCAAAGTATGATCATAATGATAATGAATAGAATGATAATGCCACATTTGTTTATTATTATAGGCTGAAGCTGAAATAGAAAAGAAAAAAGGCAACTTGCACACAGCATTGTAAACACATACATTTTAGGTGTATTTCAGCATCTTTTTCATCATATATTTACAAACAAAGAAACACAGAGATATTATTGTTTATAGACCTACACCTAGTTCGCAACTATAGTAAAAAATCATAATATTATTATTATGACTCACTTTAGGAGAGTCAGAGCAGTTGGCAGTGCGAGAAAAAAAAACGGTAAAGAAGACGTTATTGTAATATAAATGTGTTGAGTGTTTTTGAGTCTGCTATTTCACAAAGAAGTTTTGTGAGGTTACTCGAGCTGCAACTGCTCATCTGACTCGATGGAGATGGATACTGTCCTTGTTTTTGTTGCTATTTCATACTCATGTTGATATTCACTGTTGATCTTGGTGGTGGTGGAGGTAGTCTGGAACTTGGCTTGCTTTTGCTTGGAATGGAATCGAAGGTATTTACCTTTTTTATTTTTTTATTACTTGTAAATGCACAACTACAACACATTTTCATTCCCTCTTTTTTCACTCTCTCAAAGCCTCGCTCTTCTTCTCATCTGTTTTAGTTTATTACGAGGAGAAGGAGAGACGAGCAGAGACGGGAAATACTAACTCCTTTTTTCCTTTCTCGAACTCAACCAACTCCAAACTCCTTTTCGAGCTTTCTTTTCCCCAACATTACATCAAGTCAATTTTAGGCGTTTAATTCAGAGTAGTAAAGGAATTTAAGCAAAAAAAGTTCAATTCATCAGTCAATTCTTAAATACATCTTGAATTAAATCAGTGCCCAAGACCAAGACCAGTGACCTGTGACCTGGAACTGGAACTGTGCTCGCTTGGTGGTGGTGGTGGTGGTGTTGAGAAATGGAGGGTGGAGGTGGAGGTGGCGGTGGCTGTGGTGTGAAGGTGGGCCTCGAGAACTCAACGACTACTCACAGACCAGACTCGTCGATCTCGTCAGAGAAGGAGAAGTGGAAAAGTAAAAGTAAACATGGCAACAGCAAGAGCAAGGAGGAGAAATCTTTGGAATACTCATCTGCCTCCATTCCCATCTCGCCCTCTCCCTCATCCTCCTCCTCCACATTCTCATTCTCCTCTTCATCTTCCTCCTCATCCCCCTCCTCCAGCAAAGACTCTCCCGCAGGACCATCCAAGTTGAAGGTGTTCAAACCTCCCAAGAACTGGGTGGACGCGCCCGAGTTTGTTCCTAGCTGGATGACGTCTTCTCCCAAGTCTCGTTAGTTGCTTTTTAATCATTTTATTCTCAATTTTTTATTCACTTTTAAATCCTAAATTCTATCGAAATATTTTCTTCAATTAATTTCTACTTTAGATGGCAAAAAGACGCAAGAGACGCCTCTCTCAGTGTCGAGCGATGGAGATTTGATCCCGAGTTTCGCCGCGATGCTCCACCCCCACAGCAACCCGTACGCCTGCTCTGCCTCCGTGGTGGATCAAGCCTTATCCATTCTTGGTAGGTCGAGTTTTTTTATTCTGCTGAATAAAGCAGAGGTCAATAGGTCAAGGTCTAACTTTGTTTTGTTGAATCATGGTTGCAGATAGTACATCAGAACTGTGTCCTTACGCGATGGTGGGCGAATGTCGCTACGGCTTCAAATGCCTTCTGATTCACGGTCTCAAGTGCGAATACTGCGGACAATCATGCCTGCACCCGTCGGACGCCGCGCAACGCGAGCGCCACATGAAGGAGTGCGTGGAGCAGCACGAGAAGGACATGGAGCTTTCGTTCGCCGTCGCCCGCTCCATCGACAAGGTGTGTGGCATTTGCTACGACAAGGTCATGTCGAAGAATCCGCCCGGCGAGCAGAGGTTCGGAATCCTGCCCTCCTGCAATCACTGCTACTGCCTCTCGTGCATCCGCCGCTGGCGTCAGGAGCGCCAGTTTGACAACAAAACAATCCGAGCTTGTCCGGAGTGCCGCGTGCCGTCCGACTTCGTCTGTCCCAGTCGCTACTGGGTGGACAACAAGGAGGAAAAGGACAAACTCATCGGCAGCTACAAAATCGCACTCAGCAAGAAGCCCTGTCGCTACTACCGCAGTGGAGAAGGTCAATGCCCCTTTGGAAACAAATGCTTCTATCTGCACGCCCGACCTGATGGCACCCTCGTCGATGTCGGACCACCGCGCAGGATCTCCGGTGCTCAGGCTCGCGCCCGCACCACACCACAGGTGCAGGTAATTCTAATATCAATAACATTTTATTTTTAGTCATTCCTCATCAGAGGTCATTTCAAAGGTCACTTTGTTTTTTTTGCAGACGCTGTCCTTCTGGGAGCACATTGAAGAATGGGCGATGCAGTGGCTTGACCTGGAGGACTTCATGGGGCTTGTGGACTCAGACACAACCTCCGAGTTTTCTCTGCCCGACATCGATGATGACCTCGACGTGGAGGATGACCTGTATCTGGATTGGGACCAGATGTAGCGCCAGGCGCCGTTTTCTCCTTGTCCCAGGAGAACCAAGTTGGAATTCCTCTTCGTCGGGGTTTCATTTTCCTCCGCTTTTTCTGTCGTCGTCGTTACTCTTACCATGAGCCGCCGTTGCCGTTTCTCTGAGCATAATCATGAGAATCTTTACCGCCTTCGCCGCCAAACACCTCCGCGAAATCATCAACTTGATCAGTTAAGGCACTGAAAATTATAGTTCAACATTTTACAGCTTAAATGTAATCGTAATTACAAACCTACATTCATACAATTACAAAAGAATAGTGAGTGCCCTGTTGTGTCTTCTTAATTAGCTATAGAGACTTAATTAATTACCAATCAATCGTTCGTTCATTCGTATATACGTTCAAATCAGATATTCAGTCGCTGTCGCCATTTGTCGTCGTCGTCGTCTTCGTCGTCTTGACTGTTCGTTCGCTGTCGCCAATTGAAATTCGTAGAAAGTATTTACTCAATTCAACGCAAAAACAAAAAAATCTTAGTCACGGTTTATCGCTATCGTTAGTTAATTAATCATCATTAAATTTAAAATACCCACCACAACCACTCTAATCATCATGAACAAGTAATTAATAGTAGTTAATTAATTAATTTTTGTGACAAAACAATGAATTTTTATAGGCATAAACTCTTAACTCAAAACACCAGATTCAATCAAAACATCACATTTCAGATTCAGATTGTCTTTTAATTGTAATTAGTTAATTACTAAATTAAAATTAAATCTGACTCGCTCGAGAGACACTCATTCATAGATAGGATTTTAATTAAGAACAATTAATTAATATTTCACATTGTCCACTCCAGTTAAATATTGTACGTCGTGTACTACTATTTACCTTCACAATTAATTAATTGCATAATAATTGTAATTAGCGTAATTTAACGTAACACACGCAGTTATTCAGTTAAGTAACGTTTGTAAAAATCCAGTGCACTTCATGTCATTCATTAAATCTAATCACTCTCCAATAATAATTAATAGTCATTAAGACGCACACACAAAGTAATTAATTAATTATAGCTTGCATAATCAGTTAATTACTAGAAAACAAAGTCAGTATAATTGACCCGTTTTAACTTTTCTCCTGCTAGTTAAAGTTAAAGTTGTGTCATTTTCCAGTGATGCAAAGAAAAAACAAAAAAAATAAACCTGAAATTCTGAAAAAGGCCATTACGTTACAAGTTACAAGTATTTTAAAGATTTGCTATTTTAATTATCAATTAATTAACTAAGTATTGCTGAGCTGCTCGTTTGGCACTGAGTGTATTATTTTCTCGGTGAATTAACTATTTCTATTATAATTGTACCACTAATTAAATAGGTAATAATCATTGTCATGTATAACCGCTTTTTTCGCGAGAACCAATCACGGTGCCAGTAAAGAGGCATTTTTGCGACTAATTGAAAGCAGATCACTTTGACCAAGCTACAGAAAAATCACTTTTATTTTCTAGTCTGTACAAATCCACTATTTGTTTACTCGAATTTATTATCATTATTATTATTAACTCATTTACTAATTTTTATTACTATTTAAACAATTAATTATAATAATCCTCGCATAAAAATACATAGGTAATTGTATTACATTTTTTTCTGTGTGTCGCATTGCCCCAGGCCTCCGGTTGATCATAATCATGTTTAATTACTAAACTATAGGATATTAAATATTAATTATGGGAAAGGGGTCACGTGACATGTCGCACACACAGACACACACACAATACCAATGACAAATAAATGACACTTGGTGACCTCTTTCCACGTCTTGTGCATAGGGAAACCCATAACAAAATAATTACGCAATTAAAAAAACTAGTGACGGATTGTAATGGTAAAAGTGAAGTGAAATGTAAAAGTTTAAAGAGGGAAAGTCATGGAAAGAAAAGGAATTTGAGGAAAGCATCAGAAAAGCTAATCAGTAAATACACAGATGCATTACCTTTGTCTAGAGACCACTTAGTTAATTAATTAAACAGTTAATTAATTGATTCCTGTAGTATTAAGTATGTTATGCAATAACTGATTTCTTGCAATAATCTAGTTAATTAATCAACCAATGCTTTGTCAGTTGACACTGCTGAGCTGCTATGCAAATACAAAAAGTGTGTCCAACGAAAACTGAAGAAAGATTTTAATTAATTATTGAAGAATTTCCTTCCTTTGCTAACTGCTCATTAGCTGTGTTACATTACATCTTCTTGTAGTGATTTCATTCATTGTCCTTCAGCACACTTTGTTCAAGCAATAATCAATGGAACAGTTCATTCATTATTCATAGCGAAACAAAAAGACAAGGAAACAAAAGTTTACAAATTTAAGTACATAAATACTTCGCTTAATTAATTAATTAATTAAATCACAGTTTTTTTGTAGAAATGTTAATGTTGTTAATTTTTCCCTCGTAATTGCTAACTACTTGTAATATAATTGTATTATGGGGTTAGTCGACGCACCATTGATATCATACTTAAAATAATAGTAATTAATTTCACAATTAATTATTGTATTCTATCTAATACTGTCATCAATATAAAATAGTTACATAATGTGGCAAAATATCTTCCGCTAAAATTGTAACTCAATTGTATTTAATAATCTAGCCTAACGCCTACTCAATTCAATTTTGTTTATAATGAACGAGTCGCGTATTTAAGTCTTGATCAAAAAATTTTGTCCGCATTGAAAATTTAATTGCTCTCCACACTTCTTGATTGAATAAAAAAATCTTTTCATCACCTTCAAGAAACATTGTAAAAAATTGTATTTTTTTCTCGCCTTTTTCTTCCATTTTGGGTGTCGTTTTTGCCTTTCCCAATCAACCAACATTAAGTATCTGTAATTTGTAGATGTTTGTTGGTTAAATATGTACGTACTTTGCTAATTATAATTGAATTGGTTAATTAATGATGGTAATGTACCTTTTGTCTTTTAAAAGCACTGAAAAAACTTTTAATTGTCTCCAATCAAAATAGATACTTAATCTGACATTAATAAGAAAATGGGAAAAAATTGTAATCTTTTATTTCACGAATTATCTCGTCTACAAAAGCAAAACTTTTTGTTCTCATCATTGACCAAAAAAAATTCTCAGTGACTAAAATTATAAAGATTAATGAAAGAATTTACTTAATTCAACTTGTAATGAGGGTATTGTATTTCATTTGATTGATTATTGGAACAAAAGGAAACTTGTTAACGAATTAATAACTCACTTGATTCAAATTCCTTTCGTCTTTACTCATTTATCCTAACTTAATGTAACATTAACAAAATGTGTGAAAACTGGAAAAAAAATCTTGATGTGTAATAAAAAAAGAAAGTAATTGAAAAATAGAAAACAGAAATTTATTAGAAAAGAGTTTTTTATTTGTCATTGAATTGCATTTTTTTTAAATGCTGAGTAAGATTTTGATTGCATTTTCATACATTTCATGTTGAATTGAGATGTTTGGCGCAAGAGCAAAAATTGAAAGCGAAAGCATATTTTGAGAAAGGAAATGATTTCCACTTTCACTTAAATCTTCCCTTTGTGTGTGAGCTGGGGTTGGTGCGAGTTCCTCCAGTAAAGTGGTAAGTGGCAAGATCAATAAATGACTGGGACTGCTGGAAGTACTGGAAGCATGGAGCTGTTTCTTGTCCACTGCAGACATTGAATTGGAAGTAAGATGCATTCCAACCAGCTCGAGCTGATACATGTATGAACAAGATATTTTCCTTTTCCAGAGAATGTCTTCCGCTCCTCCAGCAGAAGTGAAGTTCACTCACTTTTCTTACTGGAGAAGTGGAGTTGAACGTGGGGAGGAACGTAGCTTTCTTGCTGGAACTGGAAACTACAGTCGTGGAATGGAATGGAACACCATCAACTCAACATGAATATGAACATGCACGCATTTCCTTGTGCTGTATTTTTAGAAAATGTTGCCCATGTCCAGCAGCTTTTTCTCCAGGAAATGTGTGGCATGCCTTTCTCCGGGACGGACGGACACGGACAGCTCGAGCAGCAGCTCCCTCATCATCAGCAAGAAGAGTGAAGAAATGAGAGGAATGCCACTTAATTTCATTAGGTAAAATGGACAAACTCCGCTGCCCTCTGCCTTCACCAGACAGACAGAAAAATATGGAGAAAAAAAGAAAATGTTTTAAAGAAAAAAATTCGGCTGGAATTGAGTGAAAGTAAAAGTGAAAACAAAAAATATTTCTGTGCGTGGATGCATCGAGAGAAAAAGTGAAGTAAAAGTGGAGTTTGGAAGGTTAAGAGGGAAAGTTCGTGGAAGGACTTGAGACAAGTGGAAACTTTTTTATTGTACAGACTGAACTATTTCCGGACAGGGTTCAAGTTGAAAGGTGAATCGGGCCAAGTGGACAAGTGTGAAAGTAAGTGAGATTATGAATGTGTGATATTTTGATATTGCGAGTGTCTGGTAAGTGGGAGTCAAGGCGAAGAATGAGCTGGAAGCGGATAATTGCTGGACATGGATTGGTTGACCCTGACTGGAAGCGAGTTGCAAGTGGAAGTGTTTGGGATTCTGGAACAAGTTGTTTTGGTGTAGTTACAAGTGACTCGTCTGACTCTGATTGCTTTTGCTGCATTATTAGTGAATATTATGCAGATTGTGAAATCTCAGTGTTTTGCTACTCTGATGTGTGGGACGCTAAGCAAGAATTAGACGAGTGTCAGAATGGCCATGTGGGGCAGAGATTGGAACGGATGGCGATCGCCAAAACTGGTCACCCTCTTAACTACCAATTTCCATTTTAATTCAAGTGTCAACATTCTCCGCCATGCTAATGGTAAGTCAGCCTCATTTCATTCTTTAACAATTCCCCATTATCCATTCTAACTAATTATCTTGTAGTATTGTAAATATTCTATTGTAATAATAACAAGCATCAGCTCATAAAATTTTGCATCTGCGAGTGGTTTACCTTCGAGTTAGATTCACTTTGCTTTTTTACTGCCTCAGCCTCACTCTTAGCAATTCGCACATTATCGCTTGTCGTCATTTAATGCGTCAGTCATGATTATAGATTTGTGACGTTGCCTGCGTACATACGCACCACTCCAACGCTTCACTTTACAGCCTGCGTAAAATTGGAATCGCTGTAAAGTTTTTGAGTAACGATTGGGAATTGCGACATGACAATTTTCCTTGCGCTTAGAAGTTGTGTAGGACGCTGTTGTTATGTTGTAAAGATTTGCCAATTGAGCTCGTAAACCTCATTCAAGTGATTCGTCTGATTCCCATTTGCATTTCGCCATCAACAAAACATCCTAAAGTTTATTTTTACTGCTACTAAACTAACGATTAACTAGCAAATCACCGAGCTAATCATTGCTTTGAATTATAATAATTTGCATACATAGAAATAATAAAGATAATTACCGATTATTTATGTACTGTAACTACAAAATTGAATCTCGACTTGGGCAACTTCAACTTTACGACTCGTTCAAGAGACCCGATTCAGTTGAGTTAAATATTTAAAAAATAAACTAGGGAATGATTTAAAAATTTAATGAACGAGAACGCGAACAAGGCGCGGGCGCGACTCCCTCAAATCAGACTCGGCTTCAGTTTTATTACCAAGAAACAATCAGTGGAGAATGACGGATTCCTTTGCAATTTGCATCGCTTTTCAGCTAGTATTCGCACAGTGACTTTTTATTACTTTGCAAAAATGCGGAGTGAGAGAGAGAGAGTTGGAGGAGTGGCTGACTTCAACTTCAACTGGGAGCTTTGCATAATGCATGTGAATGTGAAAATGTTAAAAGTAGCATTCTTTTAGACTAGACTAGATTGTGCGTGAACCTGCCTGCACCCAAAGAACCTCGTTTTTTTCTTTATGTATCTCACCAACTCATCTCATAAATATCTCAATCTTCCTCCACAAAATCATTAATTCATGTACACACATGTAACAAAGGTACGCTAAGGTTGTACTAAGGTGATCTATGATGATGTGGTCGAGCATATTTCTGGAAAAGATTGATGCAATGGTAACTAATGGAGTAATACTGGACTATTTTAAGCATGACATCATCATCGCATAACCCAAGGCATAATGTCACTAAGGTTCACTAAGATTCATTTTCATCCAGATAATTTTGCTTCTCGAGGGACATTGAATTCGGTCAGTTCAGGTCAGTCCAATGAGAAAAAAAAATGCTGAACTTGCAAAGTTGTAAAAAACCTGAGTATCTATCTACCTACGCAGAGTACCTATGTACGTACACCATACCACTACCACACACATTTTTTATTTTCATTGACTTGCTTTTTTGGTATTTTATTCTATCTCGTAGTATTTGAACCATTTTTACGCATCTCCATGAATTTCGTGTGGTGCATGCTTTATAAAGATGTGGAAGGAAATAAAATGCACACACGCATCTTTTCATTTTTATTATTGTATGTTGAAGTGAGGTTGAGTTGAGCTAGGTGCATTTCAATTTTCCATTTCAAATCGGAGTGATAGGATGAAAAAGGAATAAAGTGAAATGAGACGTTTCATTTCACACCCAAAGCCAGCATTTACTTGAACCTGGTTACGGTTACGCAATGCAACACGTAAAGTAAATAATCATTCTTACACCACCGTGCCATCACATCACATAAACCTCGTTTCCGTTGAAATCGGAATTTCTTTTTTTGAAGTACAGCCAATAATCGTGAAGATGAGCATGGATGAATGAGTGGCATGTGGCATTGTGGCATGGCATCGACATGGACCATTATGAGAAAGTGTAAGAAATGAAATGAAGGAAATGCAATGAATTTTTAGGCGAAGATCTTAGAATCATGCTAGTTACGGGTTTACAAAGTTTATGCATGGAAATCAGAAAAAAAACTAATTTTTTCTCAGCCTTTTTGTTTCGTTGCTCGTACATAGTAGCTTGTCCATGCCCATCATATCTCTCTGTCTCAGTCTGACATGGACATGGTCAGAAACATGCTTCTTCTTGGTTACGATAGCTAATCTAGAAAAAAGCAATTCCAGACTCTTGTCCACGAAAATGTGGACAAAAAAAGTTTGGAGGGGCCAGGGCCAGGGCCAGAGACGAGACGAAATGAAAAGCTCCGACTAATAAAAGCAATAATGAAGCAGAAGCCACACAGCAGAAGATACAAGACATGGGAAACGCGATTAGTTTGGGTAATGCTGTGTTTTGTTGTTAGTGTTAGATTACAGAACTTTTTCATTCATTTCACCATTTCCATAACTATCAAGCTCAAGCCTGCCTGTACACACATGTCGACCAAGTTGTAACATAATTGTTATTACGAGAGCTTAGTTTGCCCATGTTCACATTAACATTTGCCCCGCTACTAAACCACCAACCACCACCATGCTCAAGATGAAGATGATAATGATTCCTGCTGGTTGGCAATGGCAATAACGAAGATAATAATGGAGAGAAAAAGATGTGGCGATGGAGAAGGAAAAAAGGGTGCAGTGGTAAATACAGGCAGTGGTTCACATTCACAGGCAAAGAACTTTGAAATTCAAGCTGGAAGAGCCAAGCCATGAGCTACTTTAACATGGCATTTATTTCTGTTATGGACACAATGACAAGAAAATGAGTTTCAGCTTTACACACGCTTAAATACATACATGTTGGAGCAAGTTAGAAAAATAAATGAAACAGCATAATAACACCAGCAGCCACACAGCCACAGCCACCAGTTGTGCTAAGATTATAGTAAATATTGGCAAGTGTGTGTAAGTAAGTTTACGTACAATTCTAGTCTTTGGTACATGGTAGTAGAGGAAAAAGGGGGAACATGACATAACTAACAAAGCTTAACATAATAACACTCAATTACAGTGGAAATAAATGAGTTTGAGCTGAAACGTGGGCAAGGTAGGGAATCAACTGAAATATGTAATAGTAATGTGAATAAAAAAGCTTATTGCCACTGAGACTCTTGTGTGAGTTTTTGAGTCGTGTCTTTGTATTCGTATTTGTATGCATGACTCATTCTATGAAACTCTAGCTCAAAGTTTAAGCTCAGCCTCATCTTCTCATGTTTAGCAGTAGAGAGAAAATGCTCATTTCTTTCATTTCATGGAGTCGAGTTGAAGTTGGAGAGGCTCAGTTTCAGTTCAGTGTCCCTCGTTTCCTCTCCGTCCAACTGCTCCTGCTGTTGGTCCGCTCCGGTGCTGAGCTGAGATGAGATGAGACACAGCTCCCCAGGAAATTATTATTTGTTTTCTTAGCTCACAAACGGACACAAAAGATTATTTCGAATCTTCACTTTTTAAGCACTTTCCCAAACACTCGAGTGACACACTTCATCTTGTCTTGAGCCAGCTCAGCTAGAGTTGAGTGAATTGAATAGTTCATTAATTTCTACAATTACATAAATTATACCTACTGCAAGCACAATCAGAGTAATCGTTTAATACAGGGTCCTATTTTATACACTTTTAATTACCTGACGTTCTAATAAGAGCTTTAAAACACGAAGAAACGAAATCTCCGATTTAATCCTTCACGAGACTGGAAGACCGAGAAAGTCAAATAACCGAGTGAGTTACACAGTTTGTCTGAGTGAAAGAGAGTGAATTTCAATAGGATTAAACTGATCAAGTAATGTGATACTNGAAACGAAATCTCCGATTTAATCCTTCACGAGACTGGAAGACCGAGAAAGTCAAATAACCGAGTGAGTTACACAGTTTGTCTGAGTGAAAGAGAGTGAATTTCAATAGGATTAAACTGATCAAGTAATGTGATACTATTACACAGTTCATTTACTTTCTTGTATTTATTTAAGTCAGTTCGAGTCAATTGGAACCAGGCTAATTCTACGTTTCATTTAGTGTGTGTTTGTGCGCAAAAAAATCTGTTAGTATCTGGAGCAAGTTAAACTCTTTTTTTTTTGCAAAAGTGCAATTTGCAAATTGTTTTTGTTTTGGGGAAAACGACAGAAATAAATTTGCTGGATTTTGTTGGAGACAAAGGAAAATATTGGATTTGGCACAGGTAATTAGATTAAAGCAATTTTATTCATATTTACATACGTAATTTGAAATGTGGTCAGCCACGTGTAAGTGGGAAATTTGGAAGGCTTAGCTAATTAATTAGATTAGGTCTTTGTATGCAGCGTAAATAAAATGCAAATTTGACTTATTCATATAATATATATGTACTATACTGTATTCAGCGTCACGCAACACACAAATGTGTGAGTGAGTTCATTGGAAAAAATTTGATTCATCGGATCCGATGAGATCGCGATTCGCAATAAAAAAGCTGTAAAAGCAAATGACATGTGCATGCGTCTGCATTCCGTTTCATTGCGTCACATCCACATCGCATCATTTCATCTCATTTTCACTGTCAAAATGACTCACTGCCACACAATGTGTGCATGCAATGCAATGCAAAGGAAAGCAATGCGAATCCGTTCGGTGAATTAAAATGTTAGTTCAAGTGGCAAAGTTACATTGACAAGGGAAAATGAAGTGGAATTGAGTGAATTACTCACTCAAACAGAGTCTTGGTATTGACAGGCCATGCATGGAAATAAAAATAATATTGAAGTTGAGTTAGATTATGAAATAATCAAATTGGGGGATAATCAAAACTAATTAGTGCCAATCTGCCAATAATGATCACACTCCGTCTTGAGAGGCGAGGGGACAAATTAATTTAATTTCTTTTCAATCAATGTACTAATCTAATTTCATCGTTGCATTCGATTTTTATGTGTACAGAGCAGAAGGCAAGAAAAGCGTTGCGTTCTTTCATTTGATTCCTGATTTGACAGAAGAATGGACTTTGTTCATGAATGCTTTCCTCATCTCTTCTCGAACACCACTATAAAAATAGCTGCGGTGGAATTTCTCAGTTAAATATTTAATTGCCTTCAATTCCCTTCCCTAGTATTGAGTAACAGTATAGAACTGAATACAAACGCTTCGCGGACTTGTTGCTCTTGCTCTTGGTCATCGTCATAAATGATCATGTCGTGTTAAAATGTTAAATCGTTTTACCATTTTATTCTCGGCTACAAACTCTTTTCACTTATGCTTTGATTGCAATTTCATTCATTGTATTCATGTGATAGTATAGTAGTAGTGAGCATATTGAGTTTCGTTTACTTTTTTTTATGTACATACTAGACTCGAGTTCGAGTTGCGTTGTGGTCAAGGATCAGAAAAAATGGAAACTGTGGATCAATTGGAAAAAATTGAATCAAATGTGTTTACTGTTACATAGTCCCACGGGGTGCTGTAAAATAACGACGAGCTGGTCTGAGCTTTAACTTTGGTCACTTGTCATCCTGTCAAAGAAAACCGAGTGGAATGTTGATGATTTGCAGTAGCTGGCTGAAGCTGAAGAAAAAAAAAGATTTTGCTTTTCGCTTTCATGGTCAAACCGCAAGAAGCGCATCGAAGCGCCGAATTGCAATGTAATGGAAAATCTGTGGAATCAAATGAAATGAATTGAAGCAATTAAATTTGTCTGAATTTGATTTTTCACTGACAAAAAATGTCCAACGAGACAAACAAAACAAGACAAGACAACAACATGACATTACATGAATGACGGACAACCAAAGATATTCTGAAATAGCCACACATTTCATCTCAAAGTTTCTACATAAATACATGATAATGCATTAGATTCCCAGCAACATTATTTTTTGTAAATACTCACTCGAGAGAAAATTTTCATAATTCATTTCTCTCCTCAACTCACACACTGGCTCTAAAAAATATCGTCAAGGTCATCTTTGTGAGAAAAATCAAGTTGACTTCGCTTCAACTTCAACTTGCTTTGTTCTCTTCTGCTGTTTGTTTTATGTGGCCACTGCCCACAATTTAGCAGCATTTTAGGAGTTACGATGGACACAGCATGTAATGCACTGCTGTAAGACATCTTAGATTATTTATGTATTTAAGTAAGTGTGGATTGCCCAGTACATGAGCATTACATGATGAATGTCGTCTTCATACCAGAACCAAGTGTTATTATGTATAACGCGATGATTGATGATGGTAATGATGACGACAATTATAAATCAAAATTCCAGTACGATACAAATATGAACAAGGCAAAAAACGCTTAATTCTTCTGGACAATAATGATTGGTTGGCAATTTAAATTATTAATAATTTATGATGAAAAGCAAAACGGTGACGACGGGGACACTTGCGAATCAAGTTGAAGTGATGGTATTGTACAAGGTGGCTGTGGCTGGGCTTGGCTCGCAGTTGCAATTCGCATTGTATTGCTGTAGGTACATTTTAGTATGCAAAATCCTTCATTGCGAATTACGTCATCTTTTTGAGTTTGAATGGTGGAACTGATTACTATAACAAACAATCTTTGTTTTTCGTGCTGATGTTCATCAATCTCATATAAATTTGGTGAATAACGTCAATCAGGTCATGTTAAGGGACATCCTCAAAAATCAGAACTCTTCTTTTAAAAATGCGATTGGGTAACTCGGTCGCTTGTAAAAATCCTTGTTTAACATCTAGAAAACCAATGACTTAAAATAAGAAATAAAAACATTGGACGACCCACCCATTCATTTCTTCACGCATCTTTTATCGAGCGTGTCAAATCAAGACTATAAAAGGAAAAATAAAAATAAATCACCGCAAGAATTTCCTTCGATATTCTCGATTGCAAATTATTATGCATGTATCGTATTGTATGTACCCACATTGCATTTTTATGTTTGACTTCTAAAATGCAGCCGCCCCCACAAAAGAAATAAAAAGAGTGAAGAGCAATAAAAAAGTTGAAACGGCAGAAGCGTGAAAAAAATGAGAATGAGCGAGAAAAAATGAATGAAGTTTTGAAGCACGTGTTTTGTGTTGCTTCTTTTTATGACTGTTGCTCGAAACCGATTTTGGTTTTTGTTTTGGTTTCGTTCGACGAAAATGCGGACTGCTGTGGCGTGGTCGATAACCGTTTTATGAAATGTTTTGCATTTTCTCTCCTTTCTTGATTGATACTCGTCTCATTCCCATTCCAACAAGCTGAAGTGGCGCTAACAGCGACACCGAATCAGAGATCTTATCTATTTCTGCTCTTAGCTGTCGATGTCGTTTTTTATGTCGCCGATTTTCTATAATCGGATTTGTTTTTCTTTGGATTTGCTGAAGCGTGAAAGGAGGCAGGAAAGTGTGAAGTCCGTGTACACCTGTGATATATCTGACTCATTGAAAAGCAAAAAAGCGAAAGAAACGTTATTTTCATAGTATTGCTCTGGGGTCGTGGTGCCGGTGCTGATTGTTGCTGACAAAGAGAAAAATCTCCAAATATTTATTTAACCACGTTTTCATTTAGTTTTATTGTTTTTTCTATCTGCTATATGACCTCACTTTTTCGACGACTCTCAATCAACTCAAACAAAACGGTGACGATGACGACTTTTTTGCATCTATAGAACAGTTTTATTTGCAGATTGTGGGTGGTCCCGGCATCGCCCCTGTGATATTTACAATTAGAGTGATACATTGCCTCATTTCAGTTTTGCTTTTGTTTCCCAACTATGATTGCCAAGCAATATCAAACCATTTCAAGCAATGCGAATAATGCGATGTGCGACCAGCCAGGTGTGCATTTTATGGAGCGGGCGAGACACTCACTCAGACGGAGTAATGAAACGAGTGTCCTCCCACTCACAAACAGTAAAAAAAATTAAATACAATCATAACCTCGCTTTATATTGCGAGGCACAATACTCGATTGTAAGTAAGTGATATGCAAATGAGGTGTGAGATGGAAAATTGTAGGTTAGTCCGACAAAGAAGATGCTTATCTTTAAAAGTTGGAAATGAACCTAGAAAAGACGGAAAAGGCCACCGCCACCGAAAACCAGTTTTTCCATGTGCAATGTGTAGCTAGGTGCATAAATTACTAATGATGAAGTTTTGTATTTTTTTGCGTGGATTTGTTGTACACGTGTGATTTTCACTTTACTATATTGCAGAAAAATTGTGTTTTTGTAAAATGGTCCAGAAAAAGAAAAATCAAAGTGAAGAAAGAAATGTGAACCTGACTGACATTTGGATAATGACTGATTTTTTCAGTCTGGGTGAGTGAGGATGACGATAGGAAAGATAAAAGGAAAAAAGTATTTTAGGTATAAGGCCAAAAACTCGACTCGTTTCCTTTTCATGCATGCTCAAAAAGTCCTGTTCACGCTTCTTGGTTATCAATACGCAGTTAATTATAACTCACCATGAAAATATCTCTGAAATACTTACTTCCAATTCCAATACGTACATACTAAAACGCACATGTGTGTCCATAATAAAAATAAATCTGAGTATCGTATGGAACAGGGAGCCAGAAAAAAATCGTCAAACGCCACAAGTTTACATTACGATTATTTACATTCACAGGACAGCGACTTTTTGCCGGATTTCCGCTAAAAAAAATCTCTCAGTGGGTATATACGTAAATACGTTTCATTCCCTTTCGTTTCATTTGCCAGAAGGAAGTGGACACACGCAGCAACTCAGAAAATTGAGTTGGCTTGTTTGTTGATTATGTACACGCATATATAAAAAGTTGATGTGGCCCCTACCAAATCGCTAAAAAAAAGTTTCTCTATGTAAAAGCAAGCACATTACATATCTACATTTGTACAGTAAAAGATTTATTTTTCTATGTCCGAGCTGTCTTCCATAGACCAACCTGATGAAAAAGTGTCGCAGTCGCAGGATATTTAATGTATTTATTCGCTTGTTGATAATTGATAATGACTGAAGTGAGTGAAAATGATAAGACAAAAATAGAAACTGTGCGTATTTACCTCAACCTGAATGAATTGCGAAATTGAGTCGATCATTTGCAAGGGCTTGGAATGCTGGGAATGTCTAAATGGGAAACAGATTTGATGCGATGATGCCACTTGCAGAGCAAGATAAAAATGCCATTTTAGTAGAGCAAAGAGAAGAAAACTAAAAATTCCGTTGTCACCACGTCACAGTTATGTCAGTCAGTAGCCCGTTTGAAAATATTTTTAACCGAAGGATCAGTCAGCAATTTCTTGGTTTACAACGAAAACAAAATATTTAAATGCCTAGCTCGTTTTTACCCGTTTCCACTTTGATTTTATTTTCCTCGCCTTCACCGTTGTTCTCGTCACTCCCAATGTCGTCATCGTGTACTATAATAACGATGTGATACCATACGACACTGAGTGAGGACAAGAGGAAAAATAAATGGAACAAGACACACGCTCCCTTATGTAGGTATTCCGTTTGATCTCTGCTCAATTGATGCAATGCGAAAATAGAGAAAATTTGAATCTTTGAATTCACACAGACTTTGACATGTGTGCCATGACACGCTACCATTTCCAAAATATCACCGTTTCACTTTTCAAGACAAAGAGCTTCAAGCTTCTGCTGCTTGTATGGTGGTGTCTGTTGAAATAAAAATGCTGGCAGTTTGAGGGTTTGAGAGGTTTTTCATTTCTGCTCACCTCCACGTATGTATGTACAGAGTACAGAGTGACAGTGACGTGACGCCACTAGAATTCACAATTAGACAGAAAAATAATAAAAGAGAAATAAAATGGCAAAAGGCCACGTTTTTCTTTAGTATTGGCAAAAAATGAAGCCGACAACGATATGATATGATGTGATAGGATAATGCTTCCATAGCTTCCAAAATATTCCATTACTATCACATCACCGTCGCCATCAGCATTTACAGAGGATAATGAATGCGAGTAAGCATTCATACGTATGTATCTACATACATCATTCATATTCATTCATCATGACAATTTTTTAGAAATAAAAAACGACACTTTTTTTCTAGTATTTACATAACTATAGTAGAATGTAGAAAATGTCGTCATCTTTTACTTTCATTGTGATTTGTGTTCCGCTCGTGTGATCCTTAACTCTGGTCTAGATTTTTTGGAATCTTTCACAGACACCGTTCCTCACAGTAAATCTCATTAGTGCAAGCCAAAAACTCATTTTCATCTGCAATGTCTGCAGAGTGAGACCAGACGAAACTGTTTTTGGAACATTTTAATAAGAATTTTCCCCACTTGCTTCAAATTCGCAAAAAAGTGCAATGCTCTGTTTGTGCGGACCGAAAGAAAAAGATCATCGCTATTTTTATGATGATGCAATGAGAAACGAGATTTTTCGGCACACTTTCAAAATCACTTCCTCATCATCATCATCCACTTTGCTCTAAGTTTTTATTATTATTTTGTTTTGTGTACTAGTAAAAGGACGATAGCGATCGTTAAATACTTACAACGTGCATTTATGTCTCACTCGGCCACATCGTAACGTTGTATTTAATGATTTACAAACAACCTTGTTGGTCTCCAAACAACCAAAACTCCACTCGTTTCCAATTCCACTGATGAGATATGAAAAGTTTTATGGCTACATTCCGTCGAGACATTTCATTTCGCTGCAACTTAATTTGCATATTTATTATTTCTGCTCCGTCTTTAAAGCACACTTCAATGCGATTGTGATGCAATGCGAATCCTCCTCCGTAAACCGTAAATACATACGTTTCTTTCATTTCTATCCGAATGCTGAAAAAAATAGAGAAAAAATAAAATTTTATTTTTCTTCGTGTAATACATATTTACATGAAAAGAGCTTCTGCTCGCTTTGAAAAATGGATCGCGTAAATTGCGGATGACAAGCATTTCAAAAGCTTTTTTTTTCTTGGAAATGTCGTTGAAAGTTGAAAAGAATTATTTTGTTGGCAGGCGCTTTGTATGTGCATTAGCGTTAGGATTCTAACAAAAAAGTGGAATGGAATGGAACACTTTTACTACATAATAATACTGGAAGATTTGGGCACACAATGAGAAATGAAATGATTTTTTTAAAAGATGCTTTGAAGTTTTTTTCTTTTCTTTTTGCAGTTTTCGCTTTTTCTGAATATTACGTAGTAATAATAATAATAATAATAATAATAATCGCAATAATAAAAAATAAAAATGGAGAAGGTGAAACTAAAAAACGAACTAAAACGAATTTGGTGAAAGAAACTAAAAAAAGATGGAATCTGTTTTTGTCTTTGTTTTTTATTGGCTGGCACGTGCGTGGAAAATGTGCAGAGTTTGCGACTAATTGTAACGGTAACGGAAATGTGCTGTGGCAGTTCGCCTGTTTCGCTTTCCCCCTCTTTGTGGAGGTGTGTCCCCTTTCGCAGATGTGTGAGAGATTGAGCGAAACAGAGATTTCCAAAGAGAGATTTCAAGAGAAAAGCCAAGGAGGCGTCGGCGCCCGCCCCTCCTCCTCCTTCCCTAAGTTAGCGGTGGCCACGCGAAAGTATGGAAGGGTGGACGCTGGAATCCAGACACCACGAGTTTCAGCAGCAGAGCTTCAGTCAGTCGTCGTCATCCAGGACCACCACAAGAGTGTTCGAGCAGAGACACCGCCACCTCCTTAATAACCACCGCGTCACCTCCAACCTCTTCCAGCACCACCACCACCTCCAGCAGCAAGTGAGTCAGAAAACGTCCCCTCTCTCACTCTCATGTCACCTCTTCATTTTTTCTCTTTTTCTCTCTTGTGTCAGTCTTTGTCTGTGTGTCCACAAGCTGAAACCCGTATTTAATTAACTCTACCTTTAACTACTTATAACTTATCAATTATCACCATTACTTATCATCCATTGATTAGCTCATTATCAGTCATTTTTCTGCTGCTAATGTTAAATTGTGTTAACTTGGATAAAAGGGAAAACGTAGCTGTTAGCTAATAAGGCTATTTACATATTTAATGCTGCTGCTACTATTTACGTAAATCAAACTCAGCTTTAATAGACATGACGCAGGTTAAATTCCTGGTTTTAGTGAGAGTTCGTGAAGAAAAGAGATAATTAAGATAATTGGCGTCTATACATGGATTAGATAGAAGAGGTAATAAGGAAGTCTCGAGATTAAATTTAATTAGCGTTCGCATCCGCGGATGAACGCGTACAACTCACGTCAGCACGGGTTTACTTGCGCACATACGTACGTGCGAACTGGGATCATTTCTCTGATTTTATGACATTCTTCACATTCCTTCCGGACGACAGACTCCATCTTGCCTTTTTTCTTCCTCACAACTCGTAAATATCACCACTTCAATTAGACACACTTTTTTCCAAAAATTAAATTTAGTTTGAGTTCCACTGAAAAATTCAAGGCTTCCCTTGAAATCCAAGAAAAAGACTTGACTTGATTTCCGGTTCACTCTAAATTCTAAATTCTTGTGTTGTGTTGTAGTGTATTTAAATAGTAGTCAGTGCATTTCAATTGTAAAGTTGAATTTTCTGCTTTGGTTTTCGCACACCACAAATTCCAGGAGAGACCACAGACAGAGCGCAGCGTTTCTTTTTTTCCTTCTAATTTCGTGTGCGTTTCATTTCCAAAGAAATGAATGAATTGTTTCAAGTGGTGGAAATTTGCAATGTTGCAATTTTCACTTTGATTTCTTGAAGACTCGTTGACACTTAAACAGACTTTTTTTAGACTTGATTTAAAATGTGTTGGTGAGATTGGTTTTGACTGCTGCCTGTTTCCTTGTTTCAGGGCAGAATGTCAAATTTTGAGATGTCGGAGGGCGAGTGGTCAATGGACGGCAGGACGTCCTCGGTCCTCAACTCCCACTCCGATCTCATCCAGAAGAGGTTAGCCGCGCTTACGACAATGGATGGAGACTCATCCTCCTCCAGCATCATTTCTACTTCCGGCTCCACCTCCGCAGCCACCGCAGGCATGGGTGGTCCCGTGATGCCGAATCTTCGGTCCCTGCTGAACGGCTCCTCGTCCCTTGACTCAGCGGAGATCATGGCACAGGCTACGAAGGGATTCTCGCTCACGTCCTCGTCCACATCGACCACAGCAGTGAGGTCCGAACAACGCCAAATGTTCGCCGCGACACGGTCCACGACACTGCAGCAGAGTCAGAGCGAGCACGCAGCAATGATCCAGCAGCAAGGACTGAGCGCCGCCACGTCGACCTCCACATCGACCTCCACCTCGCCCTTCTCCTCGTTCAACATGGGTCCGCTGCCCAACATGAACATGAACATGCTGAACATGCAGGCGAGTCAGACGACGCAGTTTGCGTCCGCGACCATGGGCGTGACCAGAAGCTTCTCGAGCTCCTCCGGATTCCCTCCGTCGTCCTCCTCGACGCTGTTCTCCGGAAGCGAGAAGAACGCGAGCACGGATTCGGCGATCCAGTCCAGCGCTGGAGACCTCGTTCCCGCCCTCGAGTCTTTCGTGTCACCGTTTCGCCGAGCGCCCTTCAACTTCCGCAACTTCGACCGCCCCCTGTGGACAGACATGCGGGCGGACAACCGGATGACCTGGGACCCCGCAGTGATGCTCAAGACATCCGCTAGCCAAATTCAGTTCAGTGCGAGTCAGCAGACGTTCCTGCAGGCGAGCTCGAACCTGAGCAATGGACAATGCCAAATTCGCGCGTTTAAGGACCAGCGCCTCCTCCTGCGACAGTCGTACGGTGCTTCAGAGTCCGAGTCTGACAACGACGACGATGACGACGATGATGACTACGGGACGATGAAAAGCATCACATACCGAGAGAAACCCGCGTTGCCATACCAACAGAAACTGGCCATCACCGCGAAGCCACATTACGCGCCCTCCGAAGACGACGACCAGATCAGCATCATCGCACCTTCCGAGACGGAAACGGAGTCGAACAGCAACCGCGAGAGTGGCGTCACCATCGAAGAGCTTCCGGTGACCCCGGAGCACAAAAAGTGCTGGAAAGTGGCACAGGAGCTGCTGACCACGGAGAGGACATACGTGCGCATCCTGCACCTGCTCGACCAAGTGTTCCACTTCCGGGTGGACCAGGAGAACCGCGTGCAGACCATGTTCCCTCCAGAGATCATCACGCAGATGTTCTGCAACATCAAGAGTCTCTACCGACTCCACCATGACCACCTGCTGCCCAAGCTGGAGGAGCGCTTAGCCAAGTGGGACCTGGACCCCCGCGTCGGAGACATCATGAAGGACTTCGCACCCTTCCTCAAAATGTACTCCGAGTACGTGCAGAACTTTGATAACTCGATCAACCTGATCAACCTTTACAGAGAGAAAAACGTGCGCTTCATGAACATCATCAACGAAATCCAGAAAATGGAGGAGTGCGGCAACCTGCCCATTCAGCACCACCTCATCGGTCCCATCCAGCGCATTCCCCGCTACAGACTCCTCCTCGAGGCCTACCTCCGCAGACTTCCAGACGACTCTGAGGACCGCCCTGATACTGAAAGTGAGTTCAAAAGTCAAACTAAACCTGAATTTTTTGAATGATTATGAAAATGGGAAATTTTATTTTTTGTTGTGCAGAGGCGTTGGAAATCGTGTCGAAGGCGGCGGAGCACGCCAACGAGGCCATGCGACGAATTGCCAGCTTCAAGAAGCTCCTCGAGGTACAGGAGAACGTGAAAGGCATCGTTGACCTGGTCAGTCCCACCCGAACCCTGGTGAAGGAAGGAAAGCTTTCGAAGATCTCTGCCCGAACGGGTGACCACCAAGAGAGATACGTCTTCCTCGTAAGTCTTGCATCTGTACCCAATTACGTGCTAAAAATAATTTGGTTGATAAGCAAAGTAAGATTAAATTTGTGACATTAATTTTTCAGTTCAGCGACGTGATTCTTCTGTGCTCAGTGCGCCCCATGGCGAACAGGATGATCTCGAACGCGCCGTACCAACTGCGTGCCCGCCTGGACATGGCGTCCGTCACCGTTGCAGAGGGCGATGATCTCGAGGTTGCCAACACTTTCTATGTGGAGGACTCTCACAAAAAGATCGAGTTCTACACGTCGACGCCCGACGAGAAGGAGCAGTGGATGACCTCAATCCACAATGCGAAGGAAGAGCTGATTGAGCGGAAGTCTTCGTTGCGCCTCGGCTCCATCAGTCCAACGGAAGACGAGCTGGGCCTGAAGGAGCCCACGAAGCTAAAGTCGGACTCGGTGTCCAAGTGCATGGAGTGCTACTCCTCGTTCAACCTCCTCAAGCGCCGCCACCACTGCCACGCGTGCGGGAGCGTGGTTTGCAAAGGGTGCTCGGAATTCAAGATGCCGCTGCCGTACGCGGGCGGCGCGTCCAAACGCGTGTGCAAACGCTGCAGAGCGGTGCTCCTCGAGAAGTTGGCGCTGTCGAAGAAACCGGACAGCTCTCCCGACGAGGGACCCACCACGCCCGATGACGCCTTGGAGAAGATGAGGGGCGTGCTGGATGTTCCAGCGAAAGTACCTGCCGTTCTCTCCGGCCACCTGAGTCTCCGCCTCCGCGGCCGCAAGGAGTGGACTCACCGATGGTTCGCCCTTCGCACTGACTTTGTCCTCTACTGCTATGAAAAGGAGACAGACGACAGGGTAACCTTTGACCTCAAATAAAATCTTTCATATGTACAATCTTTTGAGGTTTTTTTAAAAAATAAAATAACTTTCTCTTTGAAATAGGCAATGACGGCGACGCCAATTCCGGGCATGTCCATTGTGATGATCGAGGAACTGTCCAAGGGAGAGACGCCGAGTGTGAGCTCAAACGAGAAGGATCGCGTGTTCCGCATCGCGCACGGTCACGGCAGAAAGTCATTCGTCTTCCTGGGCCCGAACCGCGCCGAGTCGCTCAATTGGGTCAGCTACCTGAAGCAAGCTGCCAAGGCCGAGTTCCCCAACAACAACAATCCAGAGAGCAAATCGCCCTTCAAACCCGCCTCGAACAATCAACCATGACATATCACTACTCACTCCAAACAATAAAATCGAGGTTCGAGTCAACTCGCCAAAGTATTCACACTCACTCCACAAGAGTGTCCAACAGTCAGCCAATTGAGTCAGTCAACAAACTTGATTAAATCATTTTAATAATGGATAAAAACGGTGAAAGTGAAAGTTTAAGAAAAAAAGTGCACCAAGGAAATTTTTAAAATGAAACGGGAAATTGAGAAATTGACAACTTTTGAAATTCGCTACTTAGGGATTATCTTGGAAATGTTTAGTGCAAGTTAGATACCTACGTACAAGAACGTTAATTATTTAATTGTAATTTAATTGATGAATGGTATTTAGTATTAAAGTGGGACGAGGCGTGAGATAAAAATAATTATTTAACAGTGAAGTTTTCGAGGTGGGCAGATTAAAGACAGAGTGCCAGTACATAGCTAAAGAGAGTTGAAGAAGGAAACAGAATTCGACTAATTAAATTATCGACGTGTGTATTTAATTAATTGGTGAGTTTGCGTTTTTCAGATTTATAGATACGACATTTAACGTATATATCTGTACTATATGAGACTTTTGTGTACGTTTGCTATTGAATCAAATTTTATTAAGTGAGAATATTCTATTTAATTATTGTTAATTAGCTGGCGCGTGGCTGTAAGGTACGATAGATTCGATGATATGATTATGAATATTATGATGCTGATACAACTTAATGAATGATTAATTAGTTAATTGTCAAGAAGCGCACACTTTCTTCAGTTTTATGTTAAAGTCTTTGTAGTTGGTAGCTGCACAAAATAATCCTTGCTTGAACAATCGCTTTTATCTTCGACAACGACGAACTTTAGAGTTTCTAATTAAATTAATTAGGAAAGAAAAATGAAAAATTATAAAATTAGAAGATTGATGATACTATATTTAATTTAATTAAATACTTTACATTTTGTTTGCAGAGCAAACTAATTCTCAATTTAGGTACAATTACATTGTACATTTTTCTGTTATAAATAATCATAATATTATAAATCTATTTTTTGTTAAAGTTAAATTCGTGCGTTGCAATTTAATTGTGAGTAGATGATGCGTTTAGAAATTGTGAAAAAGAAGCCAAAAAAGAAACCCACCAAATGAAAGTTTTAATTAGTTTATTGGCAAGCTAGCACAGTTAGCTAATTAGAGTTAAGTTGTTACTTAATTATTTAATTACTTAATTAAAAGACACACGGTGAAAATGATTTATCTTAGTTTAAAAAAATTAATTATGTTTCTTATTTGTGTGAACGGCGTGCCTGCTTTTTTGTATTTCGATTTACAAAAAAATACATACGTACTACGTAGATTTTAGAAAATTAAATTTTAAATGACAACACAGTTGACCGGTCAAATGTCAGTCAGTCATTTTTCGCTGACCATTTTTCCTCTTGTTTTAGAAATACGCATTTTTCTAGCAATTTTTTTCTATTTTATAGAGAATTTATTTTCTAGCTAATGAAATTTCTCTAGAGCAAGTTAACAATTTAATTAAGAAAGAAAAAATGATTTTTTATATAAATGATAAATGAAGATGGAATGAAAATGAAACCAAGGACTTTTTTAATCTTTAAAGGTGAGCAGGTTTAATTAAGCAAATTGTTGAATTGAAATTATTGATGAGAATGAGAGGGGAAAAGCAATACTTGATTAATTCTGTCTTTGTTACATTTGTTATGAGATATTTAATATTTTACTCGATTATTTCAATGGATACTTTATTATGTACTTTTAAATACATAGACGATTAAATTATTTGCCATACTCGTTGAAAAAAAAAACTTTTCTAAGCGTTTGCATTTTTCATGGGTTTTTCATTCGGTTTGTCTGTCATAGTTATAATTATTGAATTAATTTAAGTTTGTTAGTTAATTAGTTAATTTAACAGCAACAACAACAACAAGAACAGTATTCATATTCATCCCGATAATAGAGTTTTGTCGGGTTACCGGGCATGTTTTTCAGCAGTTCCTTTTCGGTCTCTTGAAGCACGCTTTTCCAGTCTCCCACTCCAACATTCCTTTCACACTCGTATGCTTGCTGTGGATCAGGTTGATAATTCTCTCTAATTTCCCCATCATTCAGAACAGCCTGGAGGCCTGGCAGTGTCAACTTCACTCCAGTTATTTTGCTGGGCAGACTGGAATCGTCAATTAGTCCACTTTCACTTTCGCTTTTCTTCGCTCCAGGAGCCTTCCATTGCTTGGCGAGGTAAAAGTCGTTAATCATAACGGTCGTGATGTTGTAGCCATTAGAGTTGTTCCTGGTTTTGTCCAGAATGTCGCTTAGGATGAGGTCCGATTCGTTTCTGGTTGCAGTGAAAGCAGCGTTGCTCACTGAGAGACTTTCTCCTGGTGAAAGTTGAATCTCCTGATCATCCTCAAGATCTTCTGGAGCAATGGAGTAGACGTAACCGGAAGGCACGTTGATTGGGCGTGGTGTGATTTTCCACGCAGATATCTCCTCGATCTCGTTTTCTGCAGACCTTTCCACTCGTCCGTGGTCATCGTTGTGAATCATTTTCTGGAGATCCATCATGGTCTGGTAGAGCAGGACTTGGAGTTTGTTCGCGACCTCTGCTCTAGCTCCGTTGACAATTACAACCACTCCCGGATACTTTTCGTCGTATGGGAACATGGAAAGAATGAGATCGTCCCCAGTATCCAGTACATCTGGGACGAACTTGGTTCCCGAAGACATTCGAATCTCCATTACGACATCTGTCAAGTCAATGGTTTGCTTCGAATCGCCAGCACCGGTCTCATTGTCATTGTCAAATCCTGGGTAAATGAAGACATTCTTGTCCAGGGCCACAATTTCATAAATCGTGTTCTCCATCCCGGCACCCAACAAATGACTCGTGGAATATCCCACATTTTGCAGCACATTTCTGAAAATCTTTTTCTCATCGTCCTCGTTATTTTTGGCGTCGTGTCCCACAAAGAAAAAGTCGGTGTCAGTCTGAACAAGAATGGAGACGCCAAGTCTTTTAGCGGTGCTCTCAAAACTGGGAATAACTTGAGCTTCGATGACCTCCTGCGAAGGAAAGCTGGAACTAGCTCCCATGGAAAGTTGCACCCCACCAACCCGAGAAACCTGAATCTGGAACTTGTCACTTGTCAGCATCACAGGCTGTGTGTAAAATTGGTCAAAAAGCTGCAGTCCGCTTATCATCGAATGGCTGAATTCCTCGGTGGAATTTTTCAAGGTGTAGACAAGTCTGTCCTCTTTATCATCGAATCGCATCGAGCTGATGTCATCAACTGTGAAGGAAAAGAAATAATTGTGAGTTGTGCCATTCCACCACGAGTAACTATTCTCTTCGCCATCCGGATCAAATGTGCGCGCTGATGTGAAAAAATAGTTGAAAACGTCTGCCGAGCTGTTGTGAGATATTCGATGGAATCCCCGGTTGTGAAGGAAAAGAAATAATTGTGAGTTGTGCCATTCCACCACGAGTAACTTTCCTCTTCGCCGTCCGGATCGAATGTGCGCGCTGATGTGAAAAAATAGTTGAAAACGTCTGCCGAGCTGTTGTGAGATATTCGATGGAATCCCCGGTCCTCCTCGAACCAGACCGCGCTGCTTTCTCCGATGCTCATCACGATGTCGAACGAACAATTCTCCTTTCCTTTTTCATAGTGGATGCTGATTCTCTCCGCGTCCAGCACGTTTTGAACTGAGCAGGTCACTGCGACTCGGTCTTCACTTCCGCTCCACTTTCTCCCATAGAACGAATGGATATTGTGGAGGGAGCCGATCAAAGTTTCATTTCCACTCTTTAGGAAACCTTGTTCGTTGGTAAAGTCGATCTCCAGAGGATGACCTTGCTTCAGTTTGGAGTCGAGATGGAGCGAGTTTGTGCACAATGCGCAGCCACCGCCATCAAGACTTTCCAAGGGATTCTCCAAGTTGAACAGCCAGAATTGGTTCATACCTGCTTCACTTGAACCGGAAATGGAACCAACTGATTCTGGCGTTGACTTGGTGACATTTATTAGGAACTTGTTTACATCCACAGCCAACGCTAGGACCTCCTCGGACGAATTAAGGCCATCGCTGAAGATCAGATAAATTGCTGACACAATCTCATTCATGTCAACTGAAACGCTTGTCAGCACGTGAGACTGAGGCTTTTGGAAAACAAAGGTTGGATTTGTGTAGTCCATCGAGTTGTCACTGCGTGTCATTTTGAATTCATATTCCGTTCTATTTTGTTCTCGAGTTTTTAACCGGAAGCCGATCGTCTCGGTTTCAGAGTGAAATGCCACTTTGTCCATTTGTTCCCACGGATTGAACAGGAAGTGAAAAGCGTGCTCATTTTCTCTTGTAGTGTTAATGTGAATGTCGGAATGTGTCAGGTTATCAACTACGTACTTGAACTTCCCAAATCTTGCGGCATTTCTGACATTGGTGAAGTGTGGAGCCCTCACTGTCACTTTCTGTGTTCCTTGCGAGCAACCCTTCCCAGAAATGTAGATGGTATCCGATTGATTCACTGATTTTCCGCCGCCGCCGTCCACCAGTTTTGTGGAGCACGAGGCATGGATTATATCTGGTTTTTGGGGTCTTCCGGTAACTGAGTGAATTTCCTTCACAGTTCCTCTTTCTCCGTCACTGGTCTGGAGAAAGCCTAGATGACCTTTCTCCAGGTTGACAAGGAAGGTTCCTGGAGAAGAGTCATTTTCCTCTTCTTGTAGAATCAGGGTGTTCTCTGAACCGCCACCGCCATTAATTGACATTTTCTTGGAGGCAGTGGTCTTCAGAAAGAAAAGATCGTTTTTCAGACCGCCCACAATTGTCCAGGAATCATTCTGGATTTGGAACATGTTCGGAATGCCCAGGTAACCTTGGACTTTGGCGGAGTTCTCTTGTAGGGTGAAGTATGCCGTGGGAATGCCGCTGCTTTGTTCGAAAAGCAATTGGGCAGACGGCTCTTTTCCACCGGTGGGGAGGTTCATTGGAAGCAGTTGGATGATGAACGGGGTTTGTGCATATTTTTCTCCAGTTACTTTTCCCAGGTTGAATTTGAACTCGACAAATTCTGAGTGATTTTCTTTGTTCCAGGAAATTTTGGTCTGGATGATTTTCCGTTTGGGATACGATGAGGAACTGAAGATTGACAAATTTTTATGGGACATTTGGATAGTGACGAAGAGACCGCTGGTGCTTGACGAACCTGTCTCCAATTGAAATCTGAGCAAATCTTTTTTTGTTATGTTGGCTTCTGTGGAAAAGTTTGCGCCAATGGCGACAAGGTTGACCCCGTCTTTATCAAAGTCTCGAACTGCCCCCATGATTTCCACTAGGGTGTGACCTTTCGCCACCACTTGCAACTGTCTCTTGGAACATTGTTGCTTCGCTGGAATGCTGACTTTATTGGGACTGGTATCGGACCCTCCTAGAGCCGCAGCCATCTTTAAGTCGCAGGAACAAATGACTGAGAGATCTTTTCCGGGACTTCCAATCACATTCTCGATTCCCGTAAATTTGACCCCGGTGAAGTCCAACAAGACCGGCTTCGTGAGATCCTGGTGGAGCCTTACAGTGTCGTCGCCTCCTTCACCGTGGATTTCTTGAGCGGGCGAGTGGAGAATGAAGTCATCGGACTTTTTGCCTCCAGTGATGGACCAGCCGTCATCAATGACTTCGAACACATTTTCGAGACTGGGAGAGCCGCGTCTAACGAGTTTCTCCGAAGATGAGAATTTTCCACTGAGGCTGTGATAAAACGTGGATTTGTTCGACACCATAAGCACACTATGGGGACTGCCAGCCGGAGACTCACTGAAGTAAATGGGTGGGTTCTGGAACGCACCAGAGTTGTCATTGTCCTTCTGGATAAAGTTGAAGGTTATGTTTCCGTTTGGAAAAGACGTCGTCTGAAAGCTTAACTCTGACACAGAAGAGTCATGTGGCGTCAATAAAATGACATCTTTGCTGGCTGTGGCAATGAAGAGGATGTTCACTTTGGGAGTTGAGTTGCTGTAAACGTCCATGTCAACTGTGATGAAGTTGGTGGCATTATCAATGAGAAGGGTGAGCTCACCATTTCTAAAATGCATTCAAAAAATTTCAAAATTACCAAATTTTTGATCAAACTTTAAATAAATAAATAAGCACAATATTTAAAACATGCTTTCTAATACCTGGCTTCCGAGATAACTCTGGAATGTTCGCTTATCATCATAGTAAGATTGTAGTTGCATGTATCATCCCTCGTGATAAGCACCTTATCAGGCTGTCTCTCGTTACCTCCTCTTACTGCCACACTCCTTGTGGAGCACGTCACTGTCACCTCTTCAGCCTCCCCCTTTCTCCCAGCAAAGCCCTCCACGCCTGAAAAAATGGTAGCGATGTTCAATCCAACTGTAAGTTCTCCTTTGGAGAAGTTCATGGTCGCCGGTGTGCCCTTCGCACAGCTGTCATAAAGCGAGATAGCGTCACTGTCACCCTTTCCTCCGTAAAGTTCAGCACGCAGAGTCTTGGTACAGTTTCCGTCAAAGATGAACTCATTGCGACCTCCACCGCCATAAAACGTTTTCTTGCCTCCATCACCCATCCTAAAGACATTCGGCGTGGTGTCACCTTCGTTCAAATAAACCAGGTCTTTTCCTTCTTGAAGGTCAAACAGCATAAACTGCCCTTCCTTAATTCTCGCATTCGGTTGAAGCAGTCCTATGGCATTTTCACACTGGTAACCCCAAGTGCGATCTTTCTGTGATGTTCTAAAACCCATGTCGAAAGTGGATCCAGGTTTGCACTTGATCGTCCCACCTTCCACGTCCTTCGGCACCGCACGGTCCCAATACATCCACTGCATTTTCCGGAAGTCCACCGTCTGATCCAGTCTCGCCACCCCAAACTTCGTTGTTTCTTTTCCATCACAGAGACATCTCTGCCGCTCGTAACCATCTGACCATGTAGTGCACGCAGTTTTTGGACAAGGTCGATTCCAGTCACATCCGGTTGCATGGACCCTGTCACGACCCCAGCCCCAACATCCGAATAAATTGAAATTGCACCAGCTTGTTGTCAGTCGGCAGGCTCCGTCGTAATGAAGAGTTCCTGAGGGAAAGACAACACCCCGGATGTTTTCATTCTCCTGAAGAAACTTAAGATTTTGTTCAACGGCCAAGTCATTGGCAGCTTTCTCTTCCAGAAGGTAATCAATGTAGTCTTTCTGGCGCGTTCCGAACCAATCCCAGAATCGACTATTGAACACCTCCGTTTTTTCGAAGTCCAGAAGTGGTATTTCGGCGTTGATTCTCTTCACTTCGTTCGAAGCTTTGAATATTGCGGTGATTATTTGAGTGACCAGACTAACGATGAGTCCCACCGCCACCGCAATAGGGGCCAAGGGAGGAAAAGCAAGAGACACAGCGATAACAGCTCCAGACACCGCAATATCCACAGCGCATTGGACTACATCTGCAATCGCGTCATTTCTGTCGTATTTATTAGTTGCGTTGAGCAGTCTATCAATTGACTTCGTGAGAGACCAAACTCCCAACCCTATATCTGCAAAGCCACCGATTGGTCCTGCAGCCTTGCCAATGAATTTCGTTGCCTTTCCTGTTTTGCTGGCGGCGTGGAAAAATTTTTCGCCAATTTTGGCAACACCCCCGGTTACCAAGTCGAAGCCAACTCTGCCTCCAACAATGGCGAGGGACGTGGTTTCTCCGTGAATAATCCCGTTGATGATTGTCTTCCCCATGAAAAAATATCCGAGAGGTGTAACCCCGTGGACAAAGGATTTTGTGACTTTGGAGTTGGCCAAGGACATGGACAACTTTGAAGGACTCACTTTCACTTTGGCATCTTTCACTTTTGAATCTGACAATTTTTTAAAGATTTTCTCTGATGACTCTACCGAATGCTGTTTATTCACATTGATGATTTCGTGAATCATGTCAGCATTTGCAATGTGCGTCTTTGTCTTTTCCAGCATGACCACCTCTCTCATCCCCGCAGTTGCCGCCTTTCCATCAGCGGAACTATCTCCAGGAACAAAGATTCTCTCTGGATCCGCCCCCGCTGCCAAATCAACCAGTCGCTTTTTCTGTTGATCACTCGCTTTCTTGTACTCTTCCATGAATTTCTCGGGGTCAATGTGGTCCACTTTGCCAGAACGGGGATTCACAAACACGGCGCAATTTTCGCCGCCACTTTTAACTGAAGCAGATCGTTTTCTCCGGCCCGCTGCTGTCGAACTTGTGAAGCAAACTCCACCTCCTGGTGGTGGCTGGTGTGCTGAAGTTTTGATAACGTGCGTCTCCAAATATGCGTCAGCTGCTGCTCTGGCAGCCTGGAATGTTCGACTGGTTGCATCCAAAACGCCAACAGGGGCAACTTTTGGAGGTGGAACTCCCAAGTTATTCCAGAGTGTGTCCGTGCGAAATGCATTCATCACAAGTTCAAATTTAGTGAACGTTGTTAGAATCTGGCTGGGCTGGGGGTTTTGTGGGCTCGTCGAAGTGATGCCGTGCAGATGAATCAGGTTGCCGTGGTTAACGCTTTTGGAGTTTTTATCAACTCCAACGGTAACTCTTGTCTGGTATTGGTTTGCGATAACGTCCACAAATTCCTTTCCACTGGCGTCCACTCTATGCTGGAACTCGATGTGTGTGACACGGTATGCGTTTGTCGTTGTGTAGAGATTCTGATTTGGTGGCTGTAATTAAATTACGCAAAGTGGTTAATTATCGCACCAATGCTGTGTACTAAAGGAATGTATGACTCAAAAGTGCATACGCACACGAGGGTAAATTACAAAAGTGAATATAATCAATTACCCCACGTAAATAGTTCGGCAAGGCGCTAATATCAGCATGCAATGAGCTAAGGGAGCTGTCAATGATGGTAATTTTCTTGTTTTGCTGTATCCAGTTTTGAAATTGATTATTATTGATATCAGGGAGAATTGCGCCGCGAAATATTATCAGATTCATTTCCACGAGATACTTCCTGAAATAAGCGGGATTAGATTTGAACTCGTTGTAACTGTCAATCTGTTGAGTGGCGCCCACTGGAAGTACCCCATGATTGAATAAATGTTTCTCAACAAACTTGCTGTATGGGCCGTTATTCACACAACTGGGTAGTGTCACAGTCCCAGTGCCAGGGATCACAGGTTGAGCAGTAGGTGGGCCTGATTGCCTTAAGTATCGCCGGGGAGGAGGCTTCGGTTCAGATGGTGACGCACTTCGCTCATTGAGGATTCTTGGCTGCTCGCCTACATTTAGCCATTGCAAGGACTGTGCTAAGGTGAGGTCACCACTGCCACCACCGGAACCTCTCTTTTCATTGCCACAGCGCGCAGAAACAAAAAGAATTGTAAGCAACGCCAACTTCATTCTCACTCTCATTCGCAAATTTGGTTGAATCTTCATGGCTTGTTCTATTAATGCATTGACAGTCTTGTCTGGTCTCAACTAAACTAATTTGACGAATGATTTTCTATTTAGTCTTACATGCATTTTTTTCTCCACAATTTTCACTCTCATTTCTTCTGTAACTGAAAATCAAAACGATCGACTCAGATAATGCGATTTTTTATAAAGCTAAAAATTATGTCAACTTCTTCATAACTGGATAAGTTAAATATGTGGGCTAGGTTTACATTGGCTTAAGCTACGCTAAGGTGCTTTGATATGATATGCGATTAATGCGATGTGCCTAAAATGAGAATTGAAAGAGGACACGACCATGATCACTTCGCAAAAATATACCTGAAAAAATGCCAAAAAATTTTGAGCAACCGATTTTTTATTCCTTATCACAGTCATTTCGAAGTAAAATTGGACCGCGGAAAGCAAGACGTATCTAAAACGGTTTATTTGCTTGCATTTTTGGTGTTTGCTTTTCCTTGCTGATATCACACGAATTGACCGACATCAACGTTTCTGTTTACCCCATTTTCCTCTGTTTGGAGATGATGCAGATTTACTCAATTTTTATTGTCCAGTTCTGAAGATTTTTTTTTATATTTACCTTTAACAGAAATTTTGGGCAATCACAGTTGACACTTTTATGAATGATGTCATTGAGGTCATTACTCTGAAAATATTACTGCGGTGACTCATGAAAAAGCGAAATGAAGTTTGCAAGTTGACGCTTTGGCAATAATTTTTGTAAAGAAAGATTTTATCAACGGTACTTTTTTATTCTTCTCCATTCCCATTTTAAATTTTATCTTTAAGTTTGAATATATTTCAACAATAGCCTGTATTTAAGCGTCCATTTTAATTAATTAATTACAATAGGAATGTAGATGTATTAAATTATGGGTAATAGTCACTTTTCGAAAATGGGCTAATCGTTACCCTGGTCTTCAATCTTTTCGAACTTTTCTTTTCTTTTAAAATATATTTAATAGTTACATTTATTGATGGTTACGGTTTGTGGCGGGTCACTTCCGGCCAAGTGGTCATAATTATATTTAAAATGCAGCCACTTTTAGTTTTGCTTGGCGGTTTAGGGGTCA
Source organism: Cyphoderus albinus (assembly GCA_021029165.1). Classification (NCBI taxonomy): domain Eukaryota; kingdom Metazoa; phylum Arthropoda; class Collembola; order Entomobryomorpha; family Paronellidae; genus Cyphoderus; species Cyphoderus albinus. Next base: position 59,723 of record VYYJ01000147.1, on the reverse strand, counting down.
CTTGATTTGTAGAGGTACGAGTACCAGTAGAAGACATTGATGCACAGGAATGAGAGGGGGAAGAAAATTCTCGCGAATTTGTCCACCTTTGACACGGAATTGACATTCTCCAGTTCCATCTTTTGGCGTTGTCTCAATTTCTCGCGCAGTTTCCGGCGCGCCGCCTTCCCGCAGAAGTTCCACGCGGAGTCCCTCCGATGATTTTGGTGGTGATAGGAGCGGGGCTGGGCGTGGGTCGTCGGGCAGCCTGGAATGACGGAGGGTGAGTCCTCGCCAGAGCCACTTCCAATGATGCCACCTCCACCCACACCTCCAACTCCACCGCCTCCTCCTCCCAGTCCACCGCCATTGTTGATTTTCAACGGAGGGGGAATCTCGATGATGGCCATTTGCTGGTGGGCGATGTAGCCGAGAGTCTGACCGCTGCTGCTGCCCGGGTTGCCGAGGCTCCTGCTGCTGCCCGCACCTCCAGGCCCGCTGGAGGAGTGACCCCCGTGCACGTCCCCGCTGCTCCTCACGCCCCGCAGGGGATTTTCCATGTCGTCGTCGCTGTCGTCCTCGGAGGAGCTCGTGTCGTTGAAATACACCTCACCGGAGCCGTTCTTCGTGAAGTAGTGCACCACCGCGAACTGGAGAAAGAAAAACATGACCTTTGACCTTTGCATGCAAATATTATCATTACAGATCGTTAGTTGGTTTTCCTACCTGGATGATGGTGGCGAAAATGAAGGCGAAGGACAAGAAGACAAAGAAGTCGAGTGCGGTGGGGTACGGCACTTTCGGCAGGTCGGTGCGCGCCTCCAGTCCCAGGAAGGTCATCGTGAGCACGGTTGTGACGCCTGCATGGAACACACACTTAATCAATCTCATCCATACAAAATGCCATCGCTGAGTGAGTGTTTCAGGTTCAGGTTCGTTTCTAAAATCGGGTCACTTCAGCTCTTTCAACGCTTCACTCTCTCCAGGTGACGCCGCTTCTGCTAGGAGACCTTCGCTTAACTCCGGAGGCGACTTGACCTTGACCTTTGACCTTTTTCTACTTACACAGTCGACGTACATCACCAAAGGCTGACTGACTGAGTGACTCAGACTTTTGTTAGTGAGTGAGTGAGTGAGTGACTTGAGTAGTCTCTTTAGTGGTCTTATTTAAAAATTGAGCTGTCTTTTAATGAAAGTGTTAAAGGGGTTAAGGGTTGGGGGTTGCTTCTTGGACGACACTTACCGAGCGAGACGCGGTCAGCGGTGGCCTCGCGATTGAGCCAGAAGGAAACCCAGGACAGGACGACGAGGAGTGTGCAGGGTCCATACACTTGGATCAGGAAGTTGCCCATGTGCCTCTGCAGGTGGAAGTTGACCAGCAGACATGAGTACTGGCCTGAGACAAACAACCAACGAAACAAAAAATACACCACCTCAAATCAGTTTTCTCCAGCTCCACCCTTTGACATCCACCTCCACCTGACCTTGAACTTGACTTTACACCTTTTTACACAGTGCCCCAAAAAACGTGGAGTGGAACTTCGGCAACTTAGCTTAGCTTAACTTGTCTAATTTTAAGTACCTCAACCTTAATTATCTAAGAAATAAAGAAAAAAAAATTATCTTCAAGCTTACCATCACCACAATTAAAACCGTAACTTTTCCACCTTACCTTTTATTAGAGTTAGAGAGAGTGTTTTTGCTTGGAGGGCGTGACCTTTTTGTTACCTTTTGTATTTTTTATGTTTTGGGTTTGTTTTTCGCTTTTGAATTCTTACCCAACGTGACCCGATCGGCCGTGGCCTCGCGGTTGATCCAGAAAGCGACCCAGGACACGACGACCAGGAGAATGCAGGGGAAGTAGACCTGGAGCAGGAAGTAGCCGGTGTGACGCCTCAGGTAAAAGTACGCCTCCAGAACACTCCGCTTCCCTTTAGTTACGTGGGTGATGCGATTTTCATCATTTTTTAATTGTCATATTTAAATTTCCACTTTCATACGCGAATCGAATTATACAAAAATTGTTAATCGTAGCATAATAAAAGTTAACTAAAGAAACGTTTTTGTTTTAGTTTTGGTCGTTATTTCATTTCAATTTGCGCGAGTAAATTGGTGGGCACATACATCATCATATTTAATGATAGAGTTTAAAGTTGAAGAAACAATTAATTAATGAGGTTGACCACTACATTTAAAGAGACTAAAATCATACCGGATTTGAGAGTATCTGTGGCGTTGCCCGAGGGCGTTGAGATCAGGTCAAACTGTGACATTTTCATGTCGGCTGCAATATCCACTGGCTTCGCGGCATCCGGTTTCCATCGGTAGATCACGTCCCGCGTGGTATACCCGACTTGATTAATATTGATAATTAGCGAATCATCAATGAATTCTAATAAATAGTTTGATTTTCGTTGTGATCTTACAACTGCCGAGTTTGAGGGGACACCGCTGGGTGTCCATGGGGAAGTCCTCGAGGTGCATGGGGCAGCTGGCCTTGATGGTGAGTCTGGAGGAGTAGAGGACGCGCCCGTCCCGGTACAGACGAACGAACTTGTTGGGCGTCGTTATGGTGTGCAGGTAGCTCTGTTTGCCGTTGCTAAAAAAAATAATTACATCAATGTAAACACAGCACCCATAAAAGAGCAACAGCAGCAGCGTTATGCTTTTTGTTTTATCTGTACCAATAAAATTATTAAAGGTCATTAATGACAACGAATAATGACTAGTTATAATTATTCAAAAAATGCTCACACAAAATAGCTGTCAGGTTTCCAGATCTTCTCCAGCATGGAAATGCTGAGCGCGAGCGTCTCCTTGTCGGACTCGAAGGAAAGTCGCTTGTCAACCCAGGACTGGCGAAAGTACATGTCCATCGAGTACGTCTACTCAATTAAACATGATCAAAACAAACAAACAAAGAAAAATCGATAAGCCTCGGGCATGCAACAGTCACAGCAAAGTCACACTCGCGAATGTCATTTGATACCATTTCACCAGAAAAACGAGCAACAGCGACAATAAACACCAAGAAGTTAAAACAGCCAGCAGCAACAGCGACCCCAAAAAAAACTTTCATTTCGTTTCATTTCTTTTCCCACATTCCACTCGCTTAATTACTAAATAGAAGAAGAACGGGGAAAAATAAACGCCACTTTGCACAATCTATAACTCTGACAGTACTATTCCATCGCTATCGCCATCGTCATCACCGTTAATAGCAGTGCACGCGCCATTGCCCGAGCTAATGAACTATGCACCCAGCGACCCACCCACAGCTCGCCATTTTCCACCTCACCTAACCGCCCCTTCCCTCCACTCCACTGCGCTGGAAATGTAATTACACTTTATTTTCACTCCATCCGTGTCATTCACATGACTTTCACTGCTTTGCCTTTCTTTATTACTTTCAAACTTTCACTTCCGGTTCAACGTCGATAAAAAAGAAAAAACAAAAAATCTGTTACAAAGGAATTTTTTGAGGTTTTCCTGTGGTCGTGGTTTTCAGGTTGTGGCAATAATTCTTATTACACGGGGATCATGACTCTCATGACTCGACCCATCAAAGGACAAATGCTATTGTGCAACAGAGAGATGTGGAATGACAGGAAGTGGAGTGATGTGGCATTGGCCGTTATTTTTATTATTATTATTGCTTTTTACTAACTTTGACTCAAAAAAGTGACAGGCGAAATGAAACGAGCCCTGGGAACATTGTCTCGTGTATCTCTCCATTTTTTATTACCACCTCGTTTATTATTGCATGAGTGCAATAAAAAATGGATGAGAAAATTCCTTTTTTATTACTCGCTCGCTCAGAAAAAAATTGCTCCGGGGAAAATATAAAAAATAAATATCATTCCATGCCGTTTCAAATTTGCCGTTTGATTCGATCGTAGCAGTGTTCTAGTGGACCATAATAGACGGTGTTAAATAAATATGAAATGAGCTCGGTCCAGAAAACGGAATTTGACATTCGACAATATTTGCCTGCTTTCCAATTGAAAAATTAAATAAAAACAGCCCACGGCTTCATTTTAAACATCGGCTGGAAAAACTTGCTCAGAGACACTCAAAAACATGTTGACAATCAAGTTTTGCATAAAGTTTTTGCAAACTTTCCCCCAAATAATGCAGTCGATTGCATTACAATAATAATAATAATAAATAACAAAAGTGTTTTCACTTCCATCAGTGAAGATTTTTTTCTGGTTTTTGCGAAGATAATTGAGTTTTTGAGTGTTCACGTTGGCGTTCACTTGATGTTTTTTTTAAAATTTTTACTTACCATGTCGACTTCTGAGATTGGCCCCATGCTCCTCACCATAATGTTGATGTCGACCTCGGTGGGTGCACCTGGAAACGGGAAAAAAATGAAAGCTGAGTCAAAGCAGCAAGCATCGAATCAATCATTTTGCGACTGAGTTGCCAAGCCAACCAAGTCAACTTTCTCTGGATGAAGTCATATGAGGAAAACGAGAGGAGCGACGTGATTGATTCGAGAGGGTGGGCGCAAAAGACTTTTTCTGAGAACTCCTCAGCTCAAACTCTCTCACTCAATTACCATTAACTTAGCTCACCTTAGCTTCAACTTCAGCTCAGGCAACAAAACAAGACTTAACTTTCACCGTGCCAAAAAAGCTATTTACTTGTTTGTTAGGGAAAATCTTGAGTAGTTTGGCTTGAATGGGAGAAAGGAGAAAAACCTCCTCTTTCTCCCATTGAATCTTCTCCATCTTTGCATGTCATCATGTCAACCACGCAGTCACTCAAAAAAACATGTGCCTTTCCCTTTCTCCAACCTACGTCTCCATTTTTTTTCCTCCGACATCTCCACGTCAATTTCAATTAAGTTGAGCAGAGTTTACATTCACTTCTCAAAATACAGCTTCATTTCGATTTCCATCTAGAAAAAAGAAGACACGTAACCTGAGCAGTTTTCCCTGTGCAAAGGTGAAAGTAAAAAGCTTTCTCTTTATGGATGGATATTTATGCAGAGGAGGAAAAGTACGGGAAAATGTGAATGCAGATGAGCCAAGTTTTTAAGACTTTTTTTTTTCTTCTTGAAGTTGTTTTTGACTGAAAAAAATGATGGAAAAAAGGGGAGCAAGAGTTGAGGAGGAAGAGGTGCGAGTAGTGGAAGAAGATGGTTTTTATTTAACCTAATAAAAAGTAGTTTGAGAGGAAAAGGGGAAAGTTTTTTTTAATTTTTAAACAGGGAGACCGAGAAAAGGGGAAGGGGACTGGAGACTTGTTCTTGTTTCTTGGAAGCAGGAGAAAGTTGTTCTTTGCTGCTACGGCTACAGCTTTGGGAATTGATGCAGGTGGTGGTGCTGTATGTATCTGTTTGGCTCGGGCCTTTCGCTGGAAGACAAGATCACGTATGTGATGCGATGTAACGTTAAAGGGTAACATGGTCCCATTTTCGTGTCTCCCTGCCTGCATCTACATCACATCCACATCCACCTCGGCTACATAAGACAAAGGAGAAATTGCTCGCTTCTTCTGCTCTCTCTTCAATTTTTATTGTCTTTTATCTCGTCTCTCTCCGTCTCAGCCACCACTGGATAATATTTTATTAGTTTATTTGCACAGCTTTCCCACAATTAATTGCCATTGAAATGAGTGACTGAGTGGGCGAGAGTCTTCTGCTCTTCATTCTCGTACATACATGCTCACAAATGCGTGCAACTTGTTCCTGTCTCCACTCTCTACACTGGACAATGACAGAGAGCTGAAGTTCTCAAAGACAAAACACAAAAGACAAGACAAACTTCCCTCAGAGGAGAAAGTGGAAAGAAAGTGCACACTGAGAAAGCTGGCACAAGAGAGCCAGAAGAAACAGCACAAGGACAAGACAACTGTTTAAAACGTTAAAAAGAGCAAACTTTCCTTTCCTTACATTTTCAAATGTTGTGACGTAATGACGAAAGGAGAAAGTTATTACAAAAATGTAGAAATTTCATCGACTCTTAATCGACTTAATTCTTGCTCGTCAGGAATTATCGATGTAAATGGCTACTAAATGCTCCATCTCATTCCAGTTAGTGGGTGACTAAGCCAAAGAAAGAGAAAGCTGAGCAGAGCTGAAGTGGATTGAAGCACCCTCTTAATATTTTTGCGTTTTTATTTTTACTCCACTTAATAAATACTTGAGTATGTGGACGCTGCTCTTGGAATGGGAACGACATTGTTTCCAGAGTCCAGCGGCTTATATTTTTTCTACACAACTGAGAATGGAATCGCAGCTCTCATTAAATCAATTCGACAAGGAACTCGGGGAATTTTCATATGAATCAATTTGCGTGCAGAGAGCTCACTCATTACAAGCTACATTACGATAGATTCTCTGGCTGGGCGGATAAAAATGTTTTATTTCATGTGGCTAATGATAAGATAAGAGGAATTCTCTGCATTACCTCCGAAATCGGGTCGGATGCTGTTGTCGTAGCCGCGCAGGAGGTTGTCCAGAAGGTCACTCACGTTCTTGTGAAGAAGGTTGTTGTCCACACAAGCCACCCTGGAATCGATTGGAAATGAAATGGCAATAAAAATCAATTATTATTTTTCTTTCTCCTAGAGAGAAACTCTGTTTTTCTTTCTCCACCACCACCACCACATTTCAATTTCTCTCTCTCTCTCTCTGCTCCACTTAACCTTCGTTGCCGCCCTGCTCGCCTGCAATTAATAATGGACGCGATTTATTTATCGGCTGTTGATAACGTTTTTTCCCTTGGATTCACTCACTGGATGAAATGAAGGAGAACGAGAGAGCAGCAGCGAGAGATCCACCAGCTCATCCAAGCTCGCATTCTATTAGCTAAGTGCACTGTCGCTCCTGGACACACACAACCTCTCACTCACACCACAGCAGCTCACTTCGGCGAAAGGGGCGACTCGAGACCTTCAAACCTCATGTCTCCAAGTCTTTACTTTCAAGCTCCCTGAAACCATCAAACACACAAACAAACCCATCAATCAATCAATCTACTTTCACCACAATGTATATATACAAGAATTTATGTGTCTCCGTTACATAATTCTCAACAAGCGCTTAACCCATCACAACGAAGTTTCACACTTGGCCTAGCTTGGAAATTGCCGATCGTTATTGTAAATATGGAAATGATTTTAATGTGAAATCATATTAGTTACCGGATTACAAATCCATATGACATTTTTTATGCACGATCGAGAACCGGTTTTTTAGTTGCCAGTAGGAAAATAATAATTCCTCCCTACCCCAATTTTCCACTAATAAATAACCTTTTATCAGAGAGAGAGAGAAAAATGAAAGCAAAAGAAAAGAGTATTAAAAATACGGACTACGTATCACTTTCTCTCTCTCCTTTTTTCTTTTTCTCTGTCTTTCTTCCTGTCTTTTCCTTTTTTCTTTGAGCTAACCACAGTGAAAAGAGTTATTGATTTAGGGAAATTAGAGGGGAGCAACGAGCAACAACAGAAAAAACGGCTTTCTCTCCGCCTTGGAAATGAATATTATGAGAGAATGAGAGTGACGGATCGATAGTGGCTGGCAGCGGGAGCAGCGAGCACATTTTTTAAGTCCGTCACTCATTCATTCTCTCTGCCTCTTTTTAAATTCCTTATCAATTTCAACCATGAAAAATGTACACACACTCAGAAGAAGCATTGAAACTATTTTCCCTTTCTCTCTCTCTCTCTTTATCACAAAGCCAATTTATTTTCTCTTCTGGGAAAAAATCAGAAATTAATTTTGATTCGGAGAAAAAAAATTGACGGTAATGATTCAGGCTCACTAATAAGTAATAAAAAGAGGATGATGAGGATGACGAAGACGAGGAGGAAAAGCCGAAATCAGCGGCAGACACAGACTTTCCCCGATTTCTCTTGTTCGTCGTCTTCTCTTATTTTTTATCTTTTCGTGACTCGATCCACAATTTTTTGGGCTCTGTCAGCAAAAAAAATGAGACAGGAAAAATGTGGGCCAGAAGAAGAGAAAGTGAAGACTTCCACTTTCACTTTAATCGACTTTTCCCAGGATCATTATGAGCCGCTGCCACACACACACAACCATCGTTTGATCGCCTCGGGGTCATGGCGACTCTTTATTTTCTCCGTGAAAGATGAGATGCATGCGTTAAGAGAGAAAGCAGAGAGAAAAGTGTCACGGAAGCGGGGACATTTGCAAACAATGTTGCGAAGTGGATTTTTCTGCACACTTCGCACTTTCTTTCTTATGAAGAAAGGGACAGAGAAGAGAAAAACAGGAGCAAGTTTGGAGGAAGAGGGATGCTCTGCTTTCTCACCTTCTCTCTCTGCTTCTGCTTAGTCGCTCCTTCAGGGCATCATCATCATCATCAACATCGTCCTCCTCGTGATCACCACAATAGCGACAGTGGAGGTTTGCAAAGGCCTCCCTCCCGTTTCCTCCACTCCACTTTTCTCTACCCCATCCATCCATCTACGTAGCTCGACCCAGCCTAATTTTCCCCACATGACAATTTGGAAAATTGAAGAGGCAACAAAATATCCACTCTGGTAAAATATGACTTTCCCCAACTTTCTCTGCGTCACATATTTCTTCTGAACATGAAAAGACCAAGCACGTTCCTTTCTCATGAGTGGTAACGAAGAATAAAAAACATTTATTTAATGTTTACTCAAACAATGCTTCAAAAAATAGAAAGCCCAAAAAAAGCTCCTTTTTTCTCTCTTCAAAGGGATTTATATTTAAAGAACTCTGTGTTATTTTGCTCTCGAAAAAAAGGCTTAGCGAAAAGTGAGCATCGTGCATTGCCTTGTGCGTGGATGACGCGCCTGTTTCTTTGTAACTTAATAACTCGAGTTCCAAAGTAGCTGTATTTAGCTGTACCGAGCTCGTTGCCCCTTTTTTTGAAGACCTTTGAAATGTAACCGGAACAAAACTTCGTTCGCTTTCTCTGTCTCAGTCTTTTGCCATTCATTTTTTTTAAATCTCGGAGAAAATAATTAGTGAGCATTATCATCATCATCAGCATCATCATGATGACGATCGAGTGGTTTTTTTCAACGGGGGAGTGAAAGTGGAGAGGAAAAAAATGGAGAAGATTTAAAGTGGAGAGATTTTTTGTTCGTTGAGTCTTTTTTACATAGAAGAAGATGCGACTCATGAATTTTTTTTCTGCATAATTTTTCGAAGGATTTTTTTTTTGTTCTGCGAATTTTCAATTTTTCTTTTGTAAATACCACTCGAAAAAATAAATGTAGATATTTGCTTGTGCAAAAAAAATGTTTGAAGTTTTTCTTTTCGTAAATGTTGAGCTTAATAGGAGCAGAGAAAGTCGGGGAAAACAAAAAAAATTACTATGTAAACTGTCTGAGGTGGGTGGAGGTGGATGTGACGCTTTGCCATATTTATGGCATACATCCATACTACGTACTGTAACTAATAACTATGCAGCTATCATGATCGTGGATGGAAATGTCCGCGTGTCACTGCGAGAATGTGAGCAAGTAGTAGTACATCATAATTACTGCTGCTGCGACACACCGTGACGTACCGTTTATTGTAGACCGCCTCCTCTTTCACGCGCAAATTATTTCTGCGTTGTAGTTTCTAACAGAAACTTGTAAATACTCAACCTTTCACTAATCAACTCCCATTATCTTGTCAATGCAAAATGGCAAATGCTAACTGTGTTTAAGTTTCGCTCTGCGTATTCTAGAGATGGAATATTTTCTATAAATCCGAGACAAAAAGTAACAACTTGATAATATTGACGTTTGGATGGAATATTTTGTTGGTTTAAGCTGTGTCAATTCATAATGGATAATAAGTAAGATTGGTCTTTAGTCCACAAAATTTCTCCGAGTCTCTACGCTGATGAGTAATAATAATATTCATCATAATCAGGGAAAACGCGGCTTTTTTTACCAGGCTTGTGTGGGAAAGGGAAAAGATGATGGGAAGACGCATCACATGACACAGACAAAACTTTAGTGTGTAGCGGCTTTGCAACTCTTTTTTCGTTTCTTTGGGAAGCCAAGTTGAGGAGAAAATTGTGCCGAGAAGAGGCAGAACAATGTTGAAAATGTCAAGCAGAAAGTCGGCCCTCATTTATTTCCCGTGCATATTATTTTTTGCATTTTCCCATGCTCAGAGCAGGGAAAATATGAAGGGCAATAGTTTATCATTTTGTGAAGATGCTCGGAAACGTTCATAATAATAATGGAGTGTAATTTGTCATGCATGAGCAAACCACGAGAAGAGGAGGAAGAGAAAGAAATCTACATAAAATGTAGTGAAATGCTCCGGCTCCCTACTTTTCTCCATCTGCTTTCTCCGAGTTAAGCCTTTTTCCTGGAGAGAAGAAAAAAATGGCTGGTTGGAAAGGAAAGTGAAAAGGAAACGAGAGGAATGGAAACAAGAGGATTTGTGGGGAACGAAAATGAGATGAGCCACACTACTACCACACCGCACACAGCACATCCGTCTCCAAAGACTCATTTCTACTCAATACAATGCCAATACGAGACTGATAAGATACTAGAATCTTTTTTGCTTTCTCCGACTTTCCCCAAACTTTTCATTTTTTTTCTGTCAATTCTCTTTTTCTTACCTATGGTACAAAAGGTAAAGGTGGGCCTTTACAGAAACTCAACTTTGAACAGACGGACTTTCACTTTTTGCTTTCTTTTATCTTTTTTGCCTCTGCTGCAAGAACTGGGGAAGGAGGAAAAGAAAGGGGAAAAAGATGTCAGGAAGATTCGTCTTCTTCTTCTTCAACTGCCAACAGAGGCAGAAGTTGGGTGGCCTCGGCGGAGGCTCCAACAACAACAAGGACAAAAAGACGAAGACGAGGAGGAGGAACAATGAGAACAACGAGGGGGAAAGTTGGAAACTTTCATTTTTTCAAGAATCAATCGCTTTATCTCCTTTCACTAAACACAAGAAAGGAAAGGTGAAAGCGGTGGAAAAGTTGACTTTTTTTCTAAGGGGATACAGGATCAATCGACTTTGGCAAATTGGAGATTTTTGATGACGTTTACTAAGACTATTTAATTTAATAAGAAAATGTTTTTTGTGCAGTGACGTGTTCAAAAGTTGAAAAATAGAAATGAAAAAGTACATTTTATTGCGAAACTATAGCACCGTAAAATTTGTGTTTTTTGCAATGTCATCATTATTTAATATCGACGAGGTGCAGCAGTTGTTGTGGCTACACTTGAGTGGACAGGGAAATTGCAGTGGAGACTGGAGAGACACAGTGGCAATCACAGGACACAAGCACAAGACTAAAGAACAGAGCATTACATTTGAACTGGGCTGGCTGGACAAAAACCGGACAAGTGAACAGGACGAGACGAGCAAGACAAGTGACAATTACTCGCGAAAAGCACTCACTTCAAACAAAACACTTTCACTGTACACAAATTGCTTTTTTCAAGTGAGAATCTCATTTTCTCAGAAAAAAAATGCTGAGATGTGGGAAAAGGGTGTTTTTTAATATTTTTCTTTTTGTCTTTTTTTTCTCTAAAACGGGGCACGCTGAGATTTGCTAAAAAATGTTTAGTTGTATGTATCAGTTTTCATTGCAGAAATTTTGCACATGTAGTAAGTGAAGGTAATTTGTCCAGCCAGATGAAGTGGGATGTTGTGAAGCTAGTAGAGTGTAGAATAGGTACATTGGATATAGTTAACGAGTCAAGTGAAAGTTAAGCGCTGCTCATTCTCAACTCTGTTGACCAACTGAGCTGCCTGCCTGGCTGAGTGAGGGAGTGAGCGGAGCGAGTGACACTGACTCCATGCCTGGCCCAGTTCGCCTCTTTTCCCTTTTTCCAGTGTTCAGCGGAGAGATAGGAGAAAGCAACAAGGAACTTTGGAACATGCAAAGCAGCAGCAGCAGCGGCCGAAGCAAAAGCAACGACAACGGCCCACATCTTTACTTTCCCTTGTTTTCCCCTGCTCGTGAGAAACGGAGGTGCAGAACAAGGAATAATGTATGATTATTCACTCTGCATTTTTCACACCACCCAGCCTTTCTCCAGACGGATTTTAAACTCTCTCTGAGAGATGCTTTCTCTGGGTAATTGTGTCTGGCTGTGTGCATCCATCACCCAGTCTTTTCCTGTTTGGCTCATCCCTCGAGAGGCGAGGTGATGTGATGAGATGAAGCCCACATGCTCATTTACTTTAGATTATATTATGCAACAAAACAAAGATTGGAGAAAGCAAAAAATATGAAAGCAGGAGCAATTTTCCCCGTCTCATCTCAATTCGGATTTTTTTTATCACGATGATGATGATGATGACAAGCGTGGTCTTGCCTTTTGCTTGGTTGGTTGGTTTGGAAGTGAGTGAAAGTAAATCAGTGTCTGTGAGCAGAGAGATGAGTGAAAGTGAAAAGAATGGCGAGAGTGAATGAGAGAATGAAGTGGCACAGATGGAAGTAATAAAAGTCGTATTGAGATTATGATTTAGTGGAGAAAGTGAGAGCCACAAGCAGTCCATTTCTTCTCTCATCTGGTGAAAGTTGTGCCAGTGAACAGAGACGAGCCTACAATAAACAATTTTATTACCTTTCTCTCTTTTCTTTCCACCCATTTAATTCAGTGAATCGAGTCAAGGAGAAAGCAAAGAAAGGAAGACATCAAAATTTGAAAAGTGTTGCTCAATCTGAATTGATGAGATGCGATGATGGTCCGTCAGTGTCTCTCAAACACACAGATAAAATGCATTTTTCATGGATTCCTAAACTGGGGAGTAAAATATTCCTGCTTTTCTTTCCCAGCCGCCTGCCTGCCTGGACTTTTACTGCAGCGACAGAAAAGATGGCAGGACGGAGAAAGTTTTGTGGTGCACCTGTTGGCCAGAAGCATGAGCAGCGTCTGTCTGCCTGCACACACCGCTCCAATAAATCATGCATGTCTCCTGGCCCACTTTTTTCTCCCCCATTGTTTTCACCAAGTGCCCTTTCCTCCTTTGCAGAAGCTGGCAAAATCAAAAGAAAATCTCAGATTCTTGCTTCCTTTGACACCTGCAGAAAACGGACTTCTGCCGGCTTCATTTTTTTGCCAACTTTTGTTCAATGCATTCAGTCGCTCAGAAAGAGAAAATTTAATAAAGATTGAAAGAAGAGAAGACGCTTCTTCTCTGATAATTCGGTTGATTATTTCATCTGTTTCTGGAGGAAAAAGTGAAAGCGGAGAAGAGAAAGCAAAGGACAAACACTTTTCAAAGGCCGCTTTTCCTTCACTCAACTCCGCTCTGATCCACTTGCTCAACTCAGAGCTTTGGACTTACTGCCTGTTTCGTTCTGAAGAGATGAATCGAGTGAAAAATGAAAAGGTGAGAGAGAGAAAAGAGAGAAAGCGGCTTTTCCCTTCTTCTTCTTCCTGTCAAGTTTCTCTTTTCCTTTCACCTATAATCGCCACCTTGTCCTCTCTGTGGAGAAAGCAACTCCACTACAGATTTGTACTCAAGAGTTGGAAATGAAAATTGTGAAATTCGAGTTTGTGGGACTAGGTTGAAATGAAAGCTTAAAAATGCTCAAATTTTCTCCGCTCTTAGTGAACGGATTCTGGCAAGTTTCGTGTCTTGTGTCAAAACCGAACAAGCACACCGAAACATAACCACGCTGGAAGAAGCGTCTCCTTTCTCCACTCCACATCCACCTAATTTTTACTTTCTTCCGGCGTCTTAACTTAACCTAGGGTGAGACGGTAGCATCTTGTTTTCCGGATTACAATATTCTTGTCGCGAGATCTAGATGAGAGCTTCAATTGGTCTACTTGTCACTTTTTGTATTCGGGACCTCGTCTCTTTCACCATGTAGCTTTCACCTTTCTCCCACTTTCACCTCCACTCCATTTTCAATGTTGCGACCAAGTGACCAAAAACTAAGTAACAGGAGAAAGCAACTGCTGTCAGCACTCTGCCCCCGGCTCTGCTTTCTCTTTCAACTTTCTCCTTTGTTTTCTCCCTGTCATCCGTTTTGCTGCCTGGAGAAATACAAAATATAAATAAATTCTCTCTCTCGCTTTCTCCACTTTCTCCACCAGTTCAGTTCACCTGACTTCCCCAACTCACATTGCATTCGCTTCTGGTAGATATGCTGTGGAGCAAGTCAGTTTTGAAATGTTTTTATTTCACTTTCTCCTCTGCCTGGAATAAAATGTACATCAGGCAGGGATTACGCGTTATTGTTTCCACATGACAAGTGGAAAAGAAAGAGGTGAAAATAGGATTTACCAAGGAGAAAGCAGCCAAAGAGAAAGAATAATAACAAAAATAATAACAACAACGAAATTGGGAATAGGTAGACAGACAGAGACTAAAAAAGTAAAAAAAAAACTCAATCGCTTTTTTTTCTTCCTCTTTACTCGCTTAGGGATTCGCCACACGAAAGCCATTAGGTGAGAACCTAATTACAAGACATTCTTGCCAAGGACGACGACCACGTCGTCTGGAGAACTAAACTGGGGAAATGGAAAAAATGAAACTTTTTTTTTCTTCTTTTATTCATTTTTCTTTTGTTCTCAGTTTTTTTGCATTACGTTGCACTGCATAGGATTGACATTGCTTTACTCTACTGTGCTAGTTTTTTATTAAAAAATGCCACCTGGAAAGAAAATGATTTCCTTTTTTATGTTATTTAAATGTTCCAATTTGCGGGCAAATATTTCGCACACCTCAATTTTCGAGAAACGTCATCTGATGAAAGAAAATGAATTTTTTTATGTGTAACGTGCTCGGATTACATTTTCTGGGTACAAAAAATGACTTAATTATTTTTGCACGGCTTTTTGCAACTGGAAATTTTCCCATTTTTTCCCATTGTCTCTTTCTCCAGCAGATTTTTTGAAGAGTCAGAAATTGTTGGAGGTGATTTGAAGACATTAGGCACGTCTAAAAATAACTCATTTTCCAATTCTCCAATTCCTTTCGCAGCTCCACTTTCTCCAGGGTGTCTTTCAGTCTTGTCAAGTTCGCCGTGAGAGCCCTGGCTATTAATAAAATGCACGTTTCTACTAAATGACAAGACGCGGAGAAATTGACAGGAATAGGATTCATTTCCGGTGAAAATTTTTTGCTTTCACTATGTGCCTGTAATAACAATGGAGTGAGCTTAGAGCTCACTTAAGACACATGATGTTTATAAATGATTCATGGTGAGTCGCATTATCCAGTTATTTATTGAGTTGAGCCACTCAACTCGATAACATCTCTGTTTAGTATTTATCCACTCAATGCGATACTATCTGGAGAGAAATTGTTTTTCCATATTTTCCCAAAAAATACCAGAATGCAAATCTCTCGTCTTTTCGCTGTCTGCCGATCAAATCGATCAACTCACGTCACCGTGCTGATGTTGTTCTATTTAAGGACTTGGAATCACTCAGTTTCCTTGCAGGCGACTTTTCTACTGACAAATTTTCTCCATGGAGAAAGCAAAAAGTGACTTGAGGTATGTACACACGTTGTTAGATATAATAATAATAAATGGTCGTTTAGCAATTATGGACGGCATATGAAAGGAAATCCGTGATCATATCAAATCATGGAATCCATAGGTTCCAAAGTCAGTGGTGTGTGTACACACGAGATGGAAATAGAGTAAAGTAAAGTGGAACCTCTCCAGCTCACTGCGGGTCAGTTGAGTGAGTGGAACTGGGACGATTTATCTCCCTCCGCTTTTTTCTTTCCTCGGATTGCACAAAACAGGGTGAAAGCAGAGTAAATGAGATGATGACAAGAGGGCGAAAACAATGCGCTCCATTTCCATTCTTTTGCTCACTCCAACATTTTGGTTGCCATAGGAACGTAAGTGAGTCGCGAGTCCCATTTCAGTTTTAGTGGCTCTTCGTTCCGTTTCAGGTGAAATCTTGAACCTTTCATTGCCCGCAATTACAATGCAGCGGAGAAGGCCCACATCAAAATCAACATGAACATCCTACTGCAACGAGCGATTGAGCAAGAAAAAGATCGTGAGCCAAGAAAGAAAAATCCGACTTTCACTTGGAATCTTATTTACCTCACACTTCCTTCCTTTCGTGAAGGACGGACTTTCTCCTTAGGTAAGACCGTCAAAATGCTGACCGGATGATGACGATGGTGATTAGCCGAATGAAAAAAGGAATTGAGAAGTAAAGTGGAATGAAAGATGAAAGTAGACAGAGAGATCCAATCAACGACTCAATTTTCAAAGGAGAATTTCAACTGTGTTTCAGAACGAGTTCCAATTTCAAGCTCAACTTTCACTTCCTCCCTGCCTCCCTCTCACTCTCTTTTCTGACCATTTTTATTGCCCTGTCTTCTTTGAAAGGGAATCGATTTTCCCGAGATGCGATCAGTTTGAATGAAATTGCCTATTTTTTACGTTGCATTACACCAATAAATATTAAAATTTTCTTGGAAGAGAGAAAAATGTGGGAAAGGAAAGTAATAGGAAACGAGTTGAGCTTTCTCCTTTCGGAATTGTAAAAGCTATTTTAAGCAATCTTTAAGCAAGTGTCCATGCGATAAATGGATGAATGTGAGTGATGTGTTCTGTGATGAAATGAAAATAAAATAAATTTGAGACGTGAAAGGGAGAAAGTTATGCGACCACAACAGCCGCAAACACATTCTCAGCAGCCCAGCTGGATGCATGTAGCGAGAGGAAATTGGAAAAGCGGCGGAAAATGTGGCTCTCGCCTTCTCATCTTGCGGCTTCTCCGCAATCTTTGCTTTCTCCATAACATCACATCACCCTAAGTACATCTGCAACTCAGATTCTGTAATGTATGCAAAGCAAGGCACAACAAAACAATTTTTTCTTCAAGGAAAATGAAAATGACACGATCTCACTTCAAATCATCTTTTTCACTTTCACTTGTTTCAAAGAAATTAAAAAGTTTGAGTGTAACGTAACAGTCCTAGAAATGATTATGATGACGAGGAGAAAGTTGGAAAAGGAGACTGTTGCTGTGAGAAAGTTGAAGACGTGTCGTGTCGTTCCTTTCCTGAGTGAGTTGTGACGTGATTTTGTGTCCAAGAAGGAAGGAAGTCAGTAAAGACCTGACTCTGCTCCCGGATCACGATCTGATTTTCCTCAAGGTCGTTTCCATCCGCCTGCACGATCTTCACATGATCATGATGATTCGGAGAGGGAAATTTGTTGCGTTACGATCCTTGCACTTTCTTCCTCGCTCTGCTAAATTATATGAAATCGACTCGTCGAACGGAACAAATGACTCACGTAATCGTGCACTTCTGGAACACAATCTCTTTTTAATTGGATTCCAGCCACCCGAATCACACTTCTGTTTTCCCCATCCCCTCGGCGAAATTTTCCCTTTAGTCTTCCACTGCTTTAATCACTCTCTCACTCTCATTAACACCGTCATCTTCATAAACGTAATGAACAGGAAGTAAAATGGAGTCGAGAAAAGGAGACTTTCAACGCTTGAGAAGAAAGTGCCCGGAGAGTTGCAGAGATTTGCTTCTGCTTCTGAGGAGAAAGTGCAACCTGTTGTGCCCTGAAAAAATCCTACGAGCAGGTTTAAGTGCACATGCTACATATACCCAATTTGTTGGTCAAGTGAACCGGAAGTTGGTGAGACAGGAGTGATGCAATAGTCCAGGACTCTGTGTCCGATGGCCACCTGCGTCCGCAGAAGTGAGTGAGAATAAAAGGAATTGCTCAACGAAGCGTGAGTTAAGTTGAGTGGAGGAGCGAGGTGATGATTAGAGTGGCAGTGGAGTTAAACGTGTTCAACATTCGAAAGGACAAACTCTGTGGAGCGAGTGGAAATGGAGGAGTGTCAGTGGAAAGCTGTCATTTACTCATTACTTCACTTCAGTCCACGAATATTATTCTACCGCTTTTGATTATTCTCGTGGAATCGAATTCATTGAATGCATAATAACAATGTCCTTCTGCATCTGTAGCTCATGAAGTTACCTCATCCTCCTGACGCCTGCAAAAAATATCTTTTGTTGTTTAAATAATCTCAGTCTTGCTGAAGCTGCACGTTGAACCAGCGGATTTTTTTTGTCCAGGTGAAAGTAGAAACCTCAGCGTGATCGTCATGATCAGCAGCAGCAGCTCGTTTCCAATTATCCAGCGAAACCTTTCAATTGCTTTCCAGCTCACATAAAATATTCCATTTTTCAATTCCAAACCTTCACAAAGAGAAAAGCTGGACTGGTTGATGGAAACCATCCCACAAACAGAAATCAGCATAACAATCAAATTTCAATTAACCTTTGTTGATCAGTCTCGCTCAACCCGAGTCAATTTCTCTGAAAGTCTCGTTGCTTATTTATCTGTGAATTGGAATGAACAATGAACCCGACTCGAAACTTTTCCAACTTTTTTTGTCACAAAAATAAAAATGTCGGACTCGCTGTACCCAACTGACGTAACTGAGGCATCTAAGGTTAGGTAATGAAGATAAAACGAGTGTTGTGATGTAAGAGTGCTCCAGCTGGGGCAAATTTTCACGCAGCACATGGCAAGGCGTCGTCATCAGAGTGACAAAGTTTATTTTGAGAAGGAAGGAAGTTCAGGCTGATGAGAGAAAAGAGGTGAAAGTGAAACTAGAGAAGAGTGAAAGTGAGCCAGTTTCAGTTATTTAGTTGAGTTTCTTTTTTCTTTTGTAGTGAAGAGAAAGGCGGAAGTGGAGAAAAGTGAGAATGACGATGTCTCGGAGAAAGGAGTTATTCAGTTGTTGCTGAGAGTGTGAAGAGAGCGTGTAATCGACAGCTGAGTGGAGCTGGTCCTTGTGTCCTGGTCGCCATTGTCTTCTGAATGCAGAAGAAAGTGAAAAAGAAAGCAAGAAGAAGCGTAGCATCCTCGACATCCCCTCCGCCCCGCCCGCCTCCTCGACAAGACAAGAAAGTCTTTTTTCTCGGGCGACAAGAACAAGAAGAGAAACATGGAGAGAATTTTCTCCTTTCCCCGTCGCCTCTTCCTTTCCAACTTTTCTCTGGGAAAGTGGAGAATGGTAGCAAACAGAGTTTGAGAAGAGAGATAGGAGCGAGATGCCTATAGAAAGACGAGTGGAGGTGAAAGTGGAGAAAGTAAAATATTTTCGCATTCAAATCGCGTTCCTCTTGGAAAAAAACTAAAATGGAAAGAGAAGAGGAGGCAATAATGGAATTGGAACGGGGTGCTCAGGAGTGAAAGAAAAGAAAGCCGATAATCATTTTGTAAATGGAGTTCGCACAACAAGAGAAATCCCCAATTTCGAATCCAGGCGACGACGAGCTAATCACAGCTAATAAGCATGCAAAGTGGATTGCTTTCCCATTCCATTTCCACTTTCTCTCACTTTCCCTCTGTTTGCTTAAGCTCCTCATTCATCCTCTATCAAACTCAAGATGAGTGAGCTCATTTTCCCCTCATTTTTCTTTCTTCCTTTCACTCCGTTTGTTTCCATTTGATGGGTGCATTCAGAGTAAAGAGATGAAGCGTGTGTCGCGGTCGCCGTGGTCCACTCCATCCTTTCTCCTGCAAATGAGCAGCATTCTTCTCCTCCACCCTCCACTCTCACCACCTCCTCCACACCTCATCATCGCCTTTCTCGCTCGCTTTCCCAAATCAAGACATTTGTCTAATTCATTTGCATACTTGATGAGCTCCTTTCACACACTTTCTCCTTCCTAGCAGAAGAAAGGGAACCGGAAGGGGAAATGGGGCACGTTGAAACTGGCATGGTAACAAATATATTACCTTATTTTGCATTATCCGCTTTCACTCGATTTGTTTGCACTTTCTCCCATTTCCTCGCTTTTTCCACTCCACAGACTCCTTTAATCCGACCACACAACTCCTTTGTGAAGACGCTCCAGATTGTAACGGCAAGGCAACGGCGCTCCAGGGCAAACATCCATCCGTAACTTTCTCCTTCCACCACGCTTTCCGCACTTCAATTCAATTCCTTTTCTTCTCCGTTTGCCACGGGCACACTTTCACAGTGAGAATGAGACGATTGGAGATCTCTCGTGAAATGCATCACGTCACTGTCACATACGTCTCTGCTTATCATCATCATTCTCCATTTACAGCTCCATTTTTTCCTGTCATTCAATCACTGTAGCTTCAGGCTAATTGTGGGCAAGCTAAGCTTTCATTTTCCTCCATTATCATTTTTTACAAATGATGTGATTGAAATGATTTTTTTCAACTATGTAAATCAACATTTTCACACAGAAAATACGGGAATGTGACACGTTCCATATTTTCCCATAATATTATGTCCTCGCGTTTCTCTGCTTCATTTGCATATATTTTAGGGTACGTCTGTGTGTATGCGTCACATTTAATTTTGGTACACGCTTGGTTGTATACGTAGCTTATCATCGGCCTGCCACTATGTGACTGTGAGCTGACTGCCAATGTCAACTCAATCTTGCTCACAAAGTCCCATTTTTACACCTTTTCAGTCTTCATTAGATTAGAATTGAAGGAAAAAAAATTTCCATTTACCTTTTTATATTTCACCAACAGCAAAAAAAAAGTCCGCTGCTTTACTACTAAAAGCATTTTCTGATTATGACTTTCATTACTACGTCGTGTCTCTAAAATACCTATGCGTGTGTATTTACGTTTATACACACCAACAACAAAATTGTTGGCACGAACATAAAATAAGAGGAATTGAACGACAAAACGTGTAAAATGAAAGTCACTTTCTCCAGCGTGGCTGGTAAAATGAAAGTGAAAATGAGGTTCAGAGTTCGAGTTGGGCTGATTTTCAGCATGAAAAAAGGAAAGTCTTCACTGGTGAAAATGGAATTTTTCCAAAAAATTCCTAATCCTGGCCAAGAAAAAAAATATGACAGTGTATTAAATCCAGTGAAAATCCGTCAAGAGGAAAGAAAGGGAAAAATTTTTTTTTTGAGACTTTTAGTTTTTTGATATTCTGATTTTTTCCTTAAAAATTACCCTCCTCAACAATCAATCATTTTGCATCCATCATCCATTTTACAAACCAAAGACTGAGTGAGCTGAAGGCCGTATCAGTTTTCTTTTTAAATTTTTCCTTGTGGCTTCTTCACATCCACATCCAATTTTGTTGGAGGAAGAAAGAATATCGGCATCATTAATATCATTGGATAGGAGAGAAAAATGGCGAGTGGTTGGGAAAATTGATTAGAATTAATTATCTCTGCTCTTTTGTGTAAAATGAGAGAAAATGGGATTTGTAAGAAAAGATAAGATGATTATCCGGAAATATTTTTTTCTGTTTTCGTTCTCCAGTTCTCCAGATGACTATTTACTATTTGATGAGTGGGGATGAGACGAGATGGGAAAATGAGACTGATTCTGAGACTCAGCTTCATTCTTTCTGCTTGACACAAAAAAACGACTCGATTTTCTTCTTTGTCCGCTTTCTCCGAGGAGAAACAAAAAAAATGGATGAATTCGACAACTTTTCTCTAACAGATCTCATTAAAATGAGGAATGAAAAAAAGCCGAGCTGGAGCTGGAGTGGAGAAGGAAGAAAAAAGGGACAACAAACAATTGATGCCAGACTTTTTTCTATTTCATCTTTTCCTTTCACTTTTTCATCATGCTTTTGCTTCCCTTTTCGAAAAACAAAAAATCTCTTTTGTCTTAAAACTTTTTCTTCTTCTTTTGCTTCGTCACATTCTAAAAAAAGAATGTTATCTCAAGTCTCAATTATTTTTTTTTCTCACAGCCACAGCAGAAATATTTTCAGTCGTTGTTGGTGAGTTTAGTGGCAGTTTCTCTATCCAGTTCTGGTACGTGGAGTGCTCCAGTTTTCTTCATGGTTACATCTTACATCTTGTTCGCTTTCCCTTTGTCTGCTCTGTGTCATGTTTAGGGCGTGCTCACAAATCACCCAGAAAATCTCACCAGGGCCATTTTCCCAATGCCTTTCATCTGCTTTCTCCACGAAGAAAACAAAGGCGAGCGTGACAATTTCTGCCGTGTTGAAAAATTTCGCTACTCATCCTATTCGCCCAAACGCAGGGACAACTCGAGACAAAAAAATCTCGATTGTTTTCTTGGCAAAAAATCCAGTTTTCATTTGATGTCAGAAATAGGCGAATTATGTCAACGCCTCAGGCTTTCTTGTGTATTGTATGTAATAAAAAGTTTCAACATTTTTTTTTTCTTCAGATTTTTGCCTCGTGCCTTTTTTTATTTTCTTCTTTGTCACAACTCACTTTCACTTGCTTCTGCAATCCTTTGAACCCTGACCCAAATTCCGCTTTCTCGCTTTGTCTAGGCTAAAATTGGTCCATTTTTACTCACAGTTTGAATTGGATCGGATAAGATGAAAAAATATTCCGTCTCATTTATATTAGACGAAGACGTTAGTGGAATAGAGACGTTAGGAAAGAGAAAAAACGTGCGAATTTGGCAACTTGTTGATACATACGTGCTTCCAATCCAACACATTGAAAAAACACCGGAAGCAGACAACCTTTGACATACAATGTATGTACATACATAGCGACTCAGGAGAAAGTGGAAATGTTTTAAATGGAAACCGCCAACAAAATCACATCAAAAGCAACCAGCTCACGATTTGAAATTACATGTGAGAATTAAGTGTTAATCTCTCATTCTGGAAATCACGTGCTCCACCGAAAACCAAAGAAATTGCGTAATCGTAATTGTTAGACATTTCATTTTCCCTTTTAATTCGGGAATTTCTTTGGTTTCCTGGAAAACTGATTTTCACCACAATCATTGTGCGAGTTGTTACTTGCTACTATATTTAGAAAGATTTCATCGTCATCGTCGTCCTCATGATCAATATCAACGTTACTCTGGCTACATGTTGATAAGACAAAGGAGAGAAAGTGAAAAGGGATTTATTCTTCTTTTTGAATGTTCTTTTAAGTATGTATTTATTTCATTTTTTCCGTTAACTGCGTAAATACAATTTGTTGATTGTCTAGGTGAAAGTATAAAAGTAAGTGGGAAAAGAGAAGAGATTTATTTGTGGAAAGAATTGAGTTTCCAGTGGATGAATGAAAATATGGAAGATAATGAAATGAAATGGGAAGTCTTGCAGGAGAATTGTGGGACTGAGCTCTGTACTCGTTTAACTCTGCGGTATGATAAATATCGATTCATGTTTTCTCGCAGTCAGACAATTTGATTGTGTTGCGATTGGAATGAAATGGAAGGTTTTCATTTTTTATAGATTAGCTGATTCCATGCTCACGCTACGCTATGCAAGCTCAAAGCCAAGCAACGGACCGATTTCGTTTGTTCTGTGGGAGCTCAGCTCAGTTTCAGTTTGGTTCGGTGTTAGTTACCGTGCTCGGGCTTCCACCAACTTGCACTTTCATGCCTTTTATTAATAACGCCTTTCTTTGTCTTCCCATCGTTGTGCAAACAGAGGGAAAGGCGGCTGCTTTCACTCTGCCTTTTCTTCCAAATACTTTCTATGCGATTATCTGATCGCCAGCTCAATTTTCCCTTGATGAGAGCAAGATTGAGAGGATTTTGGTAATTAAAAGCGGACACAGCGGGGCTTCTCCACACAACAACAAACACAGCAGAACAAGCAGCTCCCACCACCACCTCCACCTCCACCTACTTTTCCCTCCAAAACCTTCCACGAGGTTCTGGAACCCGGAATATTACATTACCATTCCAGAAGAAGAAAAAACAAAATTATGGAGTGGAGCTGTGACTCATAGCTTTACATATTTCAACTTTCTCCACTTTCACTGCTGCTTTCTCTAATAAAGCATTTTCCTTGCATTGCATTGCGTGTCCACTCAACTTAATGAGTCAGGTGATGATATAAGGAGAAAGTGAATTCAACCACCGATGCAGTCGATGACCCGACTTATCCAAGGTCATATTTTACCTACGTATCTTTCATACGCTCCGTCTCCCAGAAATTTCACTTTTAAATTAATTGGCTTCTTCGACTGAAAAGCGGGATGAGTTTTATTGTCGAGGATCAGATTAATTGCACTTCCAGAGACTTTCTAATTCCAGACTTAATTCTGTTCCGTATAATAAAATAATGATGGAGATAATGATGAGATCAATGTTCTCACTTTCCTTTCACTCGCTTTCTCTTTTCTGATGCGCTGGCTACTGGTGCGTGTCCATTATGTTTCATGCTCGTCGCTAATTAAATTTCCAGGGAAAGCTGAGTGAGCGGAGACAGGGGAAATTTGGAAGAAGTTTTTAGTAGATGGAAAAGTGGCCGCGGCCGCCTCCGCCAGTGACATTTTAAGTAAGTCCGGTTTCAATTCAGGAGGAGGCGTGAGGTGATGTGATAATGATGGATCACACGGCATGACTCAAAGCGTGTCAGAGCGAGATTGACTTTCTCTGCTTTTTATTATTCATCGCACGCTGCGCACATAAATATTTTATTGTCACGCTTCTTTAATCACCACACGGAGAAAGCAGAAGACACACGCGTCTTCCTTCACATTCTTTTCTTTGCACGCTTCATTCACCTCGAATTCAATTCAACACGGAAAAGTTGTGGGCGTTGAGCTCCACCGTCATCGGTGATTCGGCTGTGCCTGACATCGTCATTTTTTAGTACTTACTTGGAGAAAGTGGAGAAAGTCGGGATTTCTTGGAAGGAGAAAGTGAAAGTAAGGTGACATCGCGAAATACCCATCTCACAGCTTTGGCTTATCAGGTGATGCGAAATGTTTCAGGTGAAACGTGATTCGTCATTTCGCCACGGAAGGACAAAAGCTTTACGTTTAATTGAACATTTTAATTCCGGCTCATTCAGCCGCCTTCGCTTTCACTTGTGTAAGCAAGTTTTTACTTAATCCCACATGATCCCACTGAAGAGCGAGTCGAAGAGCGGGCTCGAGTTTTCCACTGCTCTCTAAATTAGTGAGATTTAGGGGAAACGATTCTGTTATGTCATGACATGTCATCTCGTGTCACATAACGTTATGTCACCTCACGCTACGAAGCTTAACTTTCAAGTTGGGATTAGCATCCCACCGCTTTTTGATTCTGCCACGGTTTAATTTTGACACAGGGAAAGTCAAAAGCAAATCGCCAATGAAAGCGAGTGGATACCAGTTGATGAGTGAGCGAGTCGCCTGATTTCCAAGAATCCTTTCCACAATCCACCTCCGACTTGGATTTTTCGCCAACGGCTTTACTCAGTAGACTTGACTAATTGGAAAGAGAAAGCGGGGCAGAGGATGAAGGTGCGGGGGAAATTGTGACCTGGAAACTGAGGAGAGTCCCCTTCGTCGCTTCCTGGAAAATGGACTTTGGTGTGTCTCAACATAGGTACATGCACGCACCGCACAATACAGGGAAAGTGAAAGTGCACCAACTTTCTCCACTTTCTCTCA
Source organism: Cyphoderus albinus (assembly GCA_021029165.1). Taxonomy (NCBI): domain Eukaryota; kingdom Metazoa; phylum Arthropoda; class Collembola; order Entomobryomorpha; family Paronellidae; genus Cyphoderus; species Cyphoderus albinus. Next base: position 34,456 of record VYYJ01000147.1, on the reverse strand, counting down.
CTAGTGTGGTAGTATGTCAGAAGATTGGAGTTATGAAGACGAGACTCTCTCCTTTTCATTATCCTGCCTCAGTGCCTTGATCCACTTTCTCCTTATTGCTTTTTACCTCACTCCAGTCCAAGTGGAACGAAACCTCCACCTCCACCTCCATCAACTTCCTTCCGTTGCCACCACAAAATGGAAGATTGTGACGAGATGAAATGGTGTGAGAAGCATCTCCCGTTTTCTCTCTCTTTTTCCTCACAATCCGCAAATAAATTGAGAAACAATCAGCTCCTCGTCGTATTCATTCTTATTACTGATATTTTTATTATCCTCTTTTATTTCAGATTCCTGCTCGGGATAACCCCATAAGCAACAGCTTTCATTTTCAACACATTTTTTTTCTCCTTTGTTTCCCAGCAAGGTGAAGCGGAAGTGGGGCAGAATCTATGTCAGATTTGAGTCACTCACCACAACAGTCAGAGTCAGAGAGAATTCTTTTTTATCAATTTCTTTCATTTCCATTTTCGTGGCAAAGAGAGCACGTAATGAAGCATGAGTATTTCCCATTCCGAGCAATGCGGTCATCATCATCATCGTCGTCATCGAGATGATAAAAATAAGAAAAACGTCCTAATCCCAAATAGCTTTTACTGGAACAGAGTTTTTGTGGTCTTTTTTATTGGGGCAATGGGAGACACTTTTATGTCACATCTCATTATCTAACATTTATTCCTGTCTACGTATGTACTTGGTTTAGTAGATATAAAAATGATTTTTTTCCAGTGCTCAGGGCAAAGAAGCGGTGAAATGAAAAATCCGCCTTTTTTATTACTTTACTAGAGAGAAATTGTGGCTCGGAGTGAGAGTGATAATCATAAAGTAGAAGAGCATCATAACTTGTCATAAAAATTGCCACAATGTCTGCTCCTATTTTTGGCTCGCTCGTGTCGTTCGTCTCTGCCATTTTGCAATTTGCATACTTTCCCTTTACTTTCACCTCCGCTTCACTTCACAATGAAAAAGAAAATAAAAATGATGACGACATTTGATGGCACGAGCACACTTCCGCTGCACTGCCTCCACGCTGCACTCTTCCAAGACAGAATAAAAAATTGCGGTGGAAAATGTCCGTCTTGGAAACCTTCATTTTCATGCTAAGCTGCTGCTGCAGCAGCCAATGACAAATGAAATGAAAATTTTTGATGTGAATGTGAGTACTGACCCTGACGGAGTTTTCCACAAGGAAAGGTTTTTCCTGGGAAATTGTGTTTAAACTATTTATGGCAAGAGTGAAATGACGGCGTTAAAGCGGTTAAAATTGTCTCGAAGAAAATGGATTTTCTGGGAAGTCTCTCTGGAATTGAAATGAAATGATTTTCTCTTCGGGAATCTTGTCGCGGATTAGTCGGTGTTTGTAAATGTGATGATGGTGATTGAAAAGCTCATTAATCAAAGACAATGCGTGTGTTGTGTCTCATCGTCGTTTCATTCGAAGTCTGGAAAAAGTAATCCACTAAATACTAAATAATACCATCACATCCACATCCACCCACCCACCGAGTGAAAGTGAAACCGAAAGTAGATAAAGAAGTGGAAGCCGATTTACTAAAAAAATAAAAAGTGGATTACTTCCAATTTTTAAATAATGTCTTTTCTCTCAACTTTCTCTCTCCTGAAACATAAACAGGAAGACAGGCGAAATGTTGACACTTTTTCTACTCAGCCAGAACCAGGGCCAGCAAAAAGTTTTGGGTGGAAATAAAAAAGGAAACGAACAAAATTTACATTTCTTCCACTGGAAAATTTGTTTCCAGCTAGCATAACCCGTAATAAATATAACAATGTTAAACTGTTATGTAGTAGCGACTGGAGACAAAAACAGCGAAACAAACAAACAACCGAAAACAGATACGTTGGAGACACAAGCAGACAGATTCGTGAGACAGAACTTTGCAAAAATATATTTTGGGTTCAGCTCGGTTCACTGTTCAGAAAATCCGGGGTGAAGATAAAAATATGGGAGAAGAAAAAAAGTTTTTTTTCTTTCAGGAAGAAAGCGGAAGCAGAGAAGTAAAAAAAGAAAGTGAAAGGAGAGAATGTGTGTAAGTAAGTAAGTAAGCGAGTAAAGGGAAAGCTCAGCTTTTTTATTTCTTGAAGCAAGCTTTGAATTGGAATACAAAATACTCCATTTTACTATTTACTACTGTGAAAAGCGAACAAACCTGGAAAAGAAATGGAGACTTTGAATGGAGACGAATCCTTTTTATTTCTCCTAAGCCTTACAAGCAAAGACACATTTTTTATTCTGCTTTATTCCTTGTGGCACGCACAGCCTGCTGCTGTTGTTGTTTGTTGGAGGAGGATTCCAAGGGATTATTTCTTTCTTGTCCCGCTTTTCCCGATTTTCTGCACAGCCAGAGAACAGGTATGCACTACTACTCTCTTCATTTTCTCCGTCCTCCTGCACAAAACTGGAGCAGAGCTGCTTCGGTGTGCATTTCATTCTCAGTTTTGTCTTCTTGAAGCAAGCAAAAACAAGCGGAAGCTCATTTCGACCATTTTTATTATTATCCCGTGACGACAGTGTGAGACAGTGGCGGTGGTGGTTCCAGCATATTTCTCTCCTTTTCCAGCAAAAAACGCTTCGTCTTCTTAATGCACTTCCAATTCCAACACGAACCTTTTGAAACGTTAAAAGTGGAGGAATGAAAAAATGACGCGACAGGCCATTGCTAATGAGCGGAAGACATTGAACCTTCTTCAGCTTGAGCAGCCTGAACATTTCCGCTTTCATCTGGATTTTCATTCCACCTCCACCTCCGCAGTCTCCATTCATTGGAATAAAAAAAGTCACAAAAATCGACTTGGTTTCTTTTTACATAATATTTTCTGCAAAAATGAGATGAGGCAAGGCAGCCATTGTCGTTGTTGTCGCCGGTTGCGATTTTTACGAGGAAGAGGTTAAAAAAGAAAGTAGAAAATGAAGCGGGCTTTAGGCTGAGATGGCAGATTGCGAGGGGAGGGCAGGAAGCAGCAGCCGATTTTTATTGTCTTCTTTGGAGCGATTTGAAGTCGTTCCCGATGCACTAAACAATTATTGCCCAGACCACAACAACAAGGCGAAAAGATGTTGGGAGCGGAGAAAAGACGGAGTGACATGATACGAGAGAAAGAATAATGAGGCAAGGAGAAGAAAAGAGCAGGAGACAAAGGGAATGAAGAAAAGAGACACTTTCACTCACTCACTCAGAACTGAGAAACTCAGTCGCTTTCACTCTCTCGGTTCACTTCAACTCCGGCTCTGGAGGCAGATGAGATGAGATGAAATGGAAAAGAATGAATAAAATTGACATGATGTTCATGAGACACGAGTAATTTATTGACACAGAGCGGAAAGCATTTCCTCACGACTTTCCTTTTTTCCCAGTTTTATTGGGAACAGAAGAAAATGGGATTCAATTTCCACTCTTCTTTGCCTTCTTCAACCAGCCACTTTTCACCATTCCATTTTATGATGTTAGGATCCACCGCCACGGCCACCTCAGGTCGCAGTCACTTCAGCCTCTCTGCTTATACACACACATTGCTATTGCTTTTCAATCATTTTTTTTTCTCCAGGAGATTCCAATGTCCCATCTTGTGGAAAATGAGATGGAAATGGTGCCAGATTTTACCTCCACCTCCAACCTCCATGATTACAATTATAACTCTGAATGCATTTATTAATATCATTATTGTTATCACTCCGATGTCTTTGTTATAAGCTTCAGCCTGATTTTTTTTCAAATCAAGCTCGAAGAAGTCAATAATAATACTCAGAGAAGGAACGAACTGGTTTTGTAGACTTACGGAATATTTTTTCATTTTGCACTTAGAGTTGATCTCGACTCTCGACTCTCGACAAGATTTTTGCAGCTTTACAGAATCTGGTTGTGTGCTGCTGCGTGTCTCTTAAGGACGACGGCCACGGCCACGGCCACGACGACCCACGATGATAATGACGACGACGCTCATGAAGCTGATGAGGTGATGAGCCTGAGCCTGCGTGCGTGAGCTGGTCGCCAAACTGCCTTCAGTTGGATTGTAGCGATCGTCAAGTGAAAACCTGATTTTTTTTCTTGTCTTGTCTCTTTGTTCAAAGAAACCTCTTGTTTTTATTTCTCGCTTGTTTTGAAAACCTAGTTTTGTTTTCATTTTTTACCTTCATCTTTTCAACACTCTTTTTTCAGATTTTCAGCAGAAAATCGAAAACTTTGTGTTATTCTATTGCGGCAACAGTGGTAAGAAATTACTACGTAAACGCTCGTTCATCATCATCAGGTGAAATCTTTCCATTTTGTGGAAATCATTTGGTAAGTAAAATAAAAATGTTTTTTAAAATATTAAAAATGAGATTATTAAGTTAAATTGAATTAATTGCATTTTTAATTGCAAATTATTATAGTGTGGAGAATCAGCGGAATTGAGTGTCGATGAAGTGCGTCCCCTTGCACGCTCTTAACCAGCAAACCCGGCGCTTTCAAAACAAGCTCAGGTAAAATTCAATTAAATACTTAAATTTAAAGCGTTAATTATGTTAGGCTAATTTAGGGCCAGTTAATTAATGAATGAATGAAATCACCTATGAATTTTAGACTTGACCGGAATCTGAACACCGTCAAGGGTAGTCGTCTGGGTAACTCCGGAAATTCCCTGGAACTCTGGGTCCTCACCACTCTTCACCACGTTCCTTGAGAAACTGAGTCCTGCGGTACACACGCCCACGCAAAATCAAACCCATCAGTGAATTAAACATTTTTTTTTCTTCCTCAAAATTCAACCAGGTAAATAAAAGACTTTTCTATGTAATTAGCTTGGTAGGTTATAATTAAAAATTAATTAGGTACATATTTTTATGCTTATTATTGCATATTATCATTGGTCACGTGCTCGACGGCTTCACAATTTTTTTTTATGTATGGTCCTGTTTGGTAAAGCAACGACTTCCTAGTAGCAACAAAGAACGATGAGATGCAGTAGGTAGGTACTTAAGTCCAGTTCCAGCCCATTCCAGTCAAATCTGGTATCCTGAAGCAATTCAAATGCTTTCGGTTCTTTAGGCATTCGCATATTTTTACATATTTACAATATCAAGTTGATGTCATGAGTTAAGATGGTGACGTGGCTGTGCATCTTGCTTCAATGATTTCCTTTTTTTATTCAAAAAGAAAAGAAAAATGTGAACAGGTGCATGGTTTCATTTTCGTAAAGTTGACTCCTGCCCTAATCACTTGGTCACTGCGTGGACTTCGTGCACACTCGACTCGAATCGAAACACGCTCGATGCTCAACCTCAACTTCAACTCATGAAAAGTGCATCCATTTGATTTCATTAAAAAGCAATTGGCAGAGTGAGAGTCAGTCAGTGAGCATAATTTATGCAAATGTGCAAATAAATTTATAATTGTATTTTATTGCATATAATAATATTTTGAACGTGGCAAGTGAAGTAAGTAACTTGCTACAAGCCAGGGATGATAATCAATAGAAAAATATTCTGAGTCAACGCAACGATGATAATCGAAAAAGTTGGATATTCAAGTATAAACCTTTTTCGAATATCATCGTTGCGTTGACTCGCCCTATTTTGTTGCATAACATTTTGATATCCGACACGGATTCAGCGGAGGGACAACTCACAATGCAAAGAAAGATTGCGACTGACTTGACTGCAGTAAACAGTGCAATGATCCCTCCGTCTCTCTTTACTTATGAAACAAAGTTTAAAGTCGGGTTGGCCGAAGGACACGGAGTTTACTCAATTGAATCTCTTCTCTGTCTCCTTGTCCTGTCTTGGCTGTGTGGACACGTTGCATTTTCAAGCAAGTCACGTCATCCATCTCAGTGCCAACTCGACTCAAGTCAGTCCCTGTTTACTTTTTAAATCACTGGCTGGACTTTTGTTTTGAAAAAAACTGGTAAAATCTTCTTTTCTGGGATTCTTTTGCATTTCTAATATTGCATTACATTACATTATTTCTTTATACTCTGAGCAGACTCTCAGATTGACATGACAAAAAAGCCGAAAAGAACCGGTTACGTAGAAGCTGAAACTTTGTTGCTCTTGAATGTGGCGATTTGCGAGCCTGAGCTTCACTGCGCAGCTCGTCACTTGGCTCGCTCACCTTGACAATTTTCTTGCTGGACTCTGCCATCTCACAAAACCTGTAACATTGTTTCACCTCATTTCCATACGCATTTCAATCTCACCTCATCTCAAAACTGCGTCGTTTCTCGTTTAACTCGATTTATGCTAATTTACCTTTATATAATTATCTACATTTACCTATGTGCGCATGTCACAAGCCAAGAAAGGATTAAAAATGAAAATGATGCAATAGTATCTCCATTGTTGCTCAGTTCACATTCACGATTATTGCGACTGGTGCAACAATGTAATGAAAATCCTTAAAAAATGTCCAGACGAGCAGGACCAGAAAAATCTGGATACTGAAACGCGTTGATCATGATGATGATGATGAAGAGTATTTATGTAGTGTAACTATAGTAACGAATATTTAATGGATTTGGTTCTTTATGCAGATTTGCAGGTCGTGTGACTAAAATAAAGTTGTAGCGCCGGAGACCAGGGAGCATCAGGAAGCAGTCATTGACATCGAAGCAGCAGCAGCAGCATAAAACAAGGATTTATTTTTTAACAGGCATCTTTCAACATGCTCACTATCAACCCTAACGACCCTTTCTCCAGGTGATTTGCAAAAACCTGCTAAATTCAATTGGCGATGATTAATGACTGATTAATGATGATTAACTGAATATTGAAAACTTTAGGAGCAGCCAAGGGCAAAGTGGGATGTGCTCTAAGAGCTCGTACAGCGGTGCGAGTGCTCTGAAGGGCAGTTTCGCCACCCCGCCCCCATCCCCGTTCTCCTCCTCGTCCTCCTCTTCCACCTCTTCGAAGGAGTCTTCGACTGGGAAGTCGCAGTCGTCGGGCAGCAATGGGAGCTGGGGCCCAGTCTTCAAGAACAAGGACCACTTCGCCTCGCTCCACTTCTGCTAAAATCTTCTGATTTTGCAGCCTTCGCCATTTCAAAAATGTCATTAAATAAATAGAAAAAATCGCAAAACTGGTCAAGTAGAAAGAATCTCGGGATCGATGTGGGTGCCCACTTTGTCGCCGTGACGAGGGCATCCTAAAAAAATGCTCGCTGATGAACTTCCAATCTTGTTGACAGTGGGAACCTTTTTCTGTCCGGTTTCTTCCACTACTTGAGCAAATGTTTGCACCAAAAAGATTAACTAGGTTTAAAATGCTACTTCCTGTTCTTCCCTTTTTCTTTTCCTAAACTTCAAATTTTTTTATTCGACAAAAAAAACTTTCCTTTTTTCCTCCTTTTTTCCCCTTTCTCTTGTCAAGACAAGAGAAAATCTCAAAAATAAAATAATTGGCTTTCTATGAACAAAAACCCCAATTTTGTTTTGTGTGTGTAAAAAATGAGAATTTTATTTCCTTATTTCGTCGTCACCTCTTCGTTCACCGTGAATGTATTCAAAGTTTGCGGAAGTTGGAGACCGAACTCCACCAGCTGCACTGGAAACACGTGGTTCTGGATGGGGATCGCCTCTGGAATATTTCCAGCTGCCTGGACAAGTTCCAGCAGACTGTTGTAAACGAGTCTGTATTGCATTTGAGTCTGCACCATGCCCATCTTTAGAAAAATTTGCATTGATGAAAACATTTAATTGATGATTAATTAATTATAAAACATTAATTTTGATTACCCGCTCCTGTCGCATTCTGCATACGAGCTGAAACACGTTCACCACGTCCTCCGTGACCTTTGACCCCGAAGTATCAATCTTTTGTAGGAGATGATCCACCGCGATGAAGACGCCCGTGCGACCAATTCCAGCACTGCAGTGGACCACCACCGGTTTTCTTCTGGGGTCCGTCTCAGACTCTTGGAAATGGAGACGAGCCGACCTCACAAAGGCGAGGAGTGACGAGGGAGGCTCCACAACTCCAAAATCAGGCCAGCTGAGAAATGCGATGTGACGTAATCTCCGGGTCTCCTCCGTCTCCTCATTCTCAAGTTTCAGGGTAGACACCAGCCACGAGTGGGTGGGTGACGTAGAAGTTGACGATGATGACGATGAAGATGGCGTCGATTCCCTGGTCTCGTCATGGTCATGCTCGTTGGAAGTAGAGTTGACGCCCAGTTCGTAAAGCGTGACATCCTCCAGTGTCACCTTGAGATGGTCGTGTGTAACCGAGGTGTGCAATTCCATGGGCCAGTAGGGGAAACATTTTTCTCTCCCGTTTTCATAGCACTTTGTCAGCATCACAATCGCCACCGCCTCGGTCTCCCAGCACATCCACCAGAAATTCGCAACCGTGTTCCTTTTCGGTCCCTGCGTGCAAATAAACTCTTTTTCTCCAGAGTATCCCTGTCATAAATTTGAATCATAATCAATCAAATTTGGAAGCCAAATAAATTTCATTTATTTCAAAAACACTCACAGAAACGTAGCTGGCGTTAATGTAGTCATTCTCATGGCGTTTCTCATCGTGACCTTCCAGGTCGTGAACTATGACGCCATCGCCAGCACTTTCAGCTTGTGTTTCGGTCATTGGTCGACGCTTGAGAACGATTCGATTGCCATCGTAGGGTAGCACGTTGCTAAACCGATTTTTGTGAATGTTGTGCGCCTGAATCGCGACGCTCGTCGAGAGATCCGTGGGATCCCTCGCCCTCACCGCCGCGAACTCCCGCGAGAAATCGCGCTCCCTCACCTTAGCAGCAAGCGACTGAGCGCCCAGCCGAAGTCTGTACTTTTCCGAGGTGATGGACAGGAAGTCACCGAGAATGGAAATGCTGCCGCGTCTTGAGGAGGAGGCGAGGGAATTCTTCGCGGAGGAGATGACACTCCGCATCACTGGAATTGGTCTCGCCTTCTTCGTCCTGGGGCTCCAGGAGAAGAGGCGGCTTCCGCATCGCAGTCTTCTGTGGAGGAAACACGCGACCAGAAACGTGATGAAGACGATGCCTAAAACGCCCAGCGTTATGCTCACCGGAAGGACCCAACTGTTTCCACTGCCAGAGTCGTCACTCTCTGTGGAAGTTGAGGGTGAAGTTGAAGTTGAAGTTGACCCTAGAGTTGTAGAAGACGTCGATAATGACGATGGGGTTATCGAAGAAGGGGAATCAGAAAAGATTTGATCCGCTATTTGCTCCAAGTTCATTGTATTTAGCAAGTGCGAAATGACAAGAAACTAAAAAAAAAATTAATACTTAACCATGTGTCAACATGAAGATGAGCTGTAAGAGGAGCAGCAGCTCATCTGCTTACTTTAAAGTTAAACACGATGACGTCAACGACCGCCTCGCCTCTGACAGTAGAGTACTGGGAAATATCTTATCAGTGGAAGCTCCACTCATCCAGGCTTATCAGCGGCCTTCTCGCTCCAGCTTCGTCATATCATCGGCATTTATTTACTTAATTAGCGATAGCGTGATTATGATGCAGTCAGCATTCACTTACAACATTGACACACTTTTGCATGCTCTCGTTACACATTCTCAATTCCCAATGCGATTGCAAAGCGGCCCCACTCGGAGAAAAAAAGATTTTTCATTTTACCTGGAAATGGTATTTAAGCAGTGTAAAGAAAAAAGCTGCAGCTCCCTCCATCCATCCCTCCACCTCCATCGTCTGATGAAGCCCCGCTCGCTCTCTGGAGAGGAACGGAGCAAAGCTGGAGAGTTTTGTGTAGGTTTCACGGGAAAACTCGGCTTTCTAGATGGCAGTGACTCTCTCCGGCTCTGCCTTTTTTTCTCGCCACCGTTTAATTTCATTTCATATCATGAATATGGAGAAAGCGTGGCTAAGCCTTACTGTAAGTAAAAGCAAAATGAAATTCCGACTGATCTAAAAATCGCCTGATCGCTCATGCTGATGATGATGAGCGACTCAGTTTCAATTTCCCTTCCACTTTAACTTTCACTCACTCGTTTCTTCACGTGTGCCAGTCGCTTCCCCTCTTAATCTCTAATCCGCTTTTCTCTCCAGAGCAAACTTCTTTTCACTCAATTTTCCAGTCAAATTGCGCTAAATTGACTCTCATTAATAAAAAGCGCCACTCAAAATCCACCGCTCGTTTTCATCCAGCTTGTGCATGCATGCACCGTGTCAAGTGGAAGTGATCAATGCTCAAGTCCTTGGAGTAAGTAAGGTGACGAGCACAGACACCGACACTGCTGCTCAGTGTCAGTCCATCGATATTTATTCCACTCAAGTCAAAACCCCGACTCTGTTTCTCCTCACTCACATTTTTCTCTTGGAAAGTTGAACCGGATGTTCTGGAAATGATATTGTGTTTGCTTTTGCTATGCGCTGGATGTGTTGAGATGGATCTAATTCTAATGAGCGAGCGAGCCACAAGAGCGAAGTGAAACATCATTAAAGTTTGAGTTCCAGGACTTTGTCTTGTCTCCATTTTCTCACTTCCTCCTCCTGGAGAAAGTCGCTCCGGGACAGGAATATTGTGTCTTCTTAGAAAAAGGAGAGTCTCTGCTGAGACTCAGTAATGACTTGTGTGTCCAAGAAGTTCGTTGAAGAGACGCAAGGAATCGATCGAGGAGCGAAATGAGACAGTGAAACCGTTTCCGAATTCGCGTCGCGTCCTCCTCTCATGTCATCGGCGTCCTCGTGTCAGCTCAAGTCAAGGAGTCATGACATGTCATGTCATAACAGGGTGAAAGTAAATCATCTCACATGTACATGCTATGCAATAAGCTGAAGAATGTGAAAATGACGGCGAGAAAATTGAGCCTGGGTGCAGCAAGCAGCATCACATGTCACAATGAGTTGATACGAACACATGAGCATCGCCACCGCCGATTTGACACACACAGCAATAATACATTCAAAGGAAATATTTCTCCGGTCTAGCGTCTGCGAAAGCGGTGAAAGTGAAATTTCCTAGAGAGAGAATTGACAGGTAGTAAATAAACGAGTTTAAGCGCATATTTTCTCCTGCTGCTTCAAAAAACATTTATTTTATTTATTTAAATAATTGTTTTGTTTGAGCTGCCAAGACCTTCGAAAAAATGAGATTCCATTCTATTCAAATAAACATTTCGTTTTATTTTATTTTATTCCTAGACTTAGAACTCAGACAGGCAAACAAAGTCTGCTAGCTAACAAGCTCATTAAAACGAAAAGAAAAAAACGGAGAAAGTGAAAAGTGAAAGTCGATGAATGTGTGGACACGGTGAAAGTGGCCCAGCGATTTTTTATTTTTTGTTACAAAAATGCAATGAAAAATTGTTGAAAAGTAAAAGAGGTCAAAATAAACGAGAAAAAAACGACTGGGAGTTAAGAGGAAGAGAGAAAGTCAAACAATTTTTTTTTCTTCCAATACATTTTTATTGTAGTATTTTCGATGCGAGAAAAAAGTGAAAAGAATTTTCTCCTGTCTCCTGTTACATACAAACATTGAATTGCATTGTATTACAAACAAGATTCCATCTTTCTCCTGTTTTTCTCTTTTCTCATCTGATACTACTTTACTACATAACGAGAGAGAAAAACACAGGAGCGATTCGCTCATTCACTTTCACTTTTAGCAGAGAAAAAAATTGGTGATAAAAATGCAAAGAATTTTTCCCCGCAATTCTTTTCTCTCTTTGATCCGTTTTTTATGTAATCATCTCATCTCGCGATGAGATATTTGGGGAAAGCAGAGTAAAACAGAGCTCGTCTTTGTTGCGTTGTTGTGATGTAATGTGATGTGATGAGGATGATGAGACTTGTGAAAGAGGAGGAGACGCTGAGTGTGTGAAAGCGAGAGGAAAAAGAAAGTTGGAAGAAGACGAAGAAGTCAACATTTTTCTCTTGTGTGCACTAACTAAAGATAATGACACGAACAAGTTGAAACTGCCTTCATTCGACTGGTTCAACTTTCTCCCATTTCTCATTCCCTGACAAACATCCAAGATATAGTGGTGGAAGTAGCTGAAAAATGAGTGTGAAAGTGAAAAGAAGTGGAAAAAAGAGTGGAATGAATTCCAAAGTCTTCGTGTTTCTCTTTCCCTTGGAGAAATTATGAAAGCGAGTTTTCACTTGATGAAAGGAAAGAAGAGAAAGTGAAAGAAAACGGGGAGAAAAGTGGAGGAACGGAGAAAGTGTTTTGTGTTGCGGTGGAAGCAGAGCAGGGAAATGTTGGTGATGTTTAGGCTGTGGAGAGCTCCGCTTAACGCTTAATGCCCGCTCTGTGCCAGTCGCCACTCCACCTTTCCCCGGGATGCTTTCGCTTCTCTTCTTCGGCTCCTCTGCTTGGAAATCAGTTGGAAGTTGGGAGCACCGGATCACTCTTCTTCTCTCGCAGAGAGGAGAGCAGCGAGCCTCAGACTCTTTGCCTTGTCTCACTCAGTGATCTGGCTCGCGTTGGGACGGAAGGCCAGAGGGATCATGACCACACTCACTCAGTCACATGACCCTCTTCACACATTTCACTCGCTCAGTTCACTGTGTCAATCTGCTAACGAGATAAGCACTTTACTCGATACAAAGTGCAGCCACATCCACATCCACCTTGTGACTCTTTCATTTTTCCTCTCTCTCTGTGTGTACACCTCAAACCTCAAACAGGAAACAAAACGTGGCCACAAAACGAAAATAAAATCCAATTAATTTCTACCGGAGCGATTCCATTCTTCTCAGAGTCCTCTCTCGCCGAGGAGGTCCAGCTCCGTACTTTCCCACTTCCAAAGGGAAAAGACAAGGACCAATTTCTTTCTTTCTTTCACTCTAGTACAAAGTACAAAGAAATTGTTAATAAATCAATCAGTTCAATTAATTGCTAAATACTAACTTCTAATCGTCTGGTGTTGTGTCGTTGTGCGAGTGAAAGTGATTGATTGACTCTCTCTCTGTTTGCTTCACTCGCTACCTTCCATTTGATTTTTGTGTCCGCGAAACATGCAAATCGATTGCAGAGGAATGTCTCTGTGCAACGTGAGCTGCTGCTCCTCCTGCTCCTGCTGCCAGCTGCTCCTCGTCCTCCTCTTTTTCTGGTTCTTACTCATAAACTAATCATCAAACTATTTCCATTAACTTTCTTTTGATTTCTTCATTCATCGAGGAAAAGCACCGGAGGAACATTTCCCATTTTCATTTTTCATCCTTTCATCTCATAAAAAAGATTTTTTATTCTCTAATGGGGCACTCTGAGACGCTCAATCTTTTGTGTTTTATTTTTAGGTCGACTGAATTGAAGATGGTAGCGGCGGTTGGGAACAACGGGAGCAACGAGATCCTCTTCAAGAACATCAGCCAGATCCTGGACGACCTGCTCAAGGACTATGACAGCAGCCAGCATCCGAATTACAAAGAAGGTACTAGCTACTAGATAGAGTAGAAAGCTGAGGTCGCTAAACCCTCGCCAGCAAAAGAAAGGGAATCAACCCCTTAGCAAAATCCCTTCCGCTTTCTCCAAGAAAGGAAAGGAAAAGGAAAAGAGAAAGTTTGTTGTTTGTCTGTAAGAATGAATGAAATGAATGGGTGTAAGAAGCCGGAGCAAATGCAGTGCTCATCCATCTGCCCTCACCTTAGAGAAAGTCGAGTTTAGGCAGAGATCCGAACAAAAGAGGTTTGTGGGTGAGTGACTGAGTCCGCCTCTGCAATCATTTCCCAGCCAGACGCACCCACTTTTTGAGTGAGTCACTTAGAGAAATAAGAGGAAAACAAGCAATCAGTCAATCGCCTCTTCGCTTTCACTCTCAGCCTCTTAAATACCAAAACAACCTCAAAACCTCTCTGCTTAAACTCTGTCTATTCTTGTTCTGATTTTTACTTCAACGACCGACTCACTTTTACCTCTTCACAATCACCACTTAGCAGAAATAAATAGGAGCTCAGTGCTTATCCTCAGCCACTCTATTTTTCTTTCTGATTAGCATTCATTGTCGAGTCAACGAGCCACGACCACAGGAAAATCGAAAACAGAGTCGTAGTCACAAAAAATATTCCACGCGCTCATTTCCACACTGCCTCCTCGTCTCTTTCGTTATTAAGTCAAGTGGCATCAAATCAGGCCGGCAAAGAAGAAAAGTCTCTTTTTTTTTGCTTTCACTCAGTCACTCTTCTGCAGAAATCGCTTTAAGTGGAGGCTTTCGCTTCAACTTAAGATGCTTATGATCATGATGATGGGAGACAAAAGATCAATTGCCAATTTTTTTTCTTCTCCAGTTTCCGTTTCTACTTTCTCTTGTGTTGAGCTTGAGTTTGAGTGGAGTGAGGATTTACTTTCTCAAGTCCTCGCATTTTTTTTTCTTTTATTTATTTTAGATACAAAACATTTTCTTCATACATAAAAATGAGTCATGCGACGATTCTTAGTTAGTGAGAAAAAAAATTCCATTTCTGATAAGTATTTATTTTCGGAAATAATTGCGCCCGGCTCGAGCTCCACTCAATTGACGTCAATAAGACTGTCAACTGGAATAAGATGAATGCACATTTATTTAGCAGAGCAAAAATCAGGAGAAAATTGAGTTTTCGAGGCTCACTCATTTTCCCACTGAGAAAAGTAAAATGAAGAGGAAATTGATTGGCAAAAAATTTACTGAGAGAGAGAGAATCAAAGAGAAAGTGCGGCCGGTCGTTTGTTTGTTTTGTGTGTGTTTACACAAATAAATAAAGAAATAAAAGGAATAAAAAATAGAATCAAATGAAATGATCAAGAAGACACGTCTTGTCCACATTGTTTTTCTCTGCTCTGCTCAATTTTATAGAGAAAGTTTTTTTTTTTTTTGAGAAGAAATTTTTTTTTACATAACGAGAATGAAAGATCGAGCTTGGGAAAAGTGTTCCAGTTTGAAACGATTACTGGAGTGTTAAACACAGTGAAAAAGGAATTTTTGTTGAATTCGTGGAATTGCTGGTTCGAATGTAAAATAAATAAATGTCTGCATCGAATCGAACCGTTAGCAACATCATCACATCACACACTCACTTCCAGCAGCTTATGCGTTGATGAAGAGTCGAGATGTTGCAATTTTGTGATGTTGCAGGCAGAAATTTGGGAGACCACCTGAGTGTGACTCTCTGCAGGATCTCTGCCTCTTTCTCATCTGAAATTGAGCTATGCCTGGCATTTTGTTTCTCAAACGATTTCATCATGGACAAAGTTAAAATTCCAGAGTTCCTTCAGCTTACCCTGCGTATGTATCTCCCTTATGCATTACGTAAACTATCAAAATCCAGCCAGGTCCCGCCTGACTTTTCCATCTTGGAGAAAAAAATCCTCTGGAGAGTCTAAAAATAAAAAAACTGGGGTGGCGACAGAGCAAGAAAGAATTTTGTTCCCATCTAGTAAATACATATATGTACATGTTATTTAATCCCAAAACTCGCATGTTACCTCCACGTCCACGTCCACGTCCGCTGCGCTAGTGTTATGCAGTTTTATTACCTACTTGGACTTGACCGTTGCAAAATTTCCTGTCTCTCTCTTGATTTCCAATCTCATACAACAAAATATAGGACATAGTAGCAGAAAGAAAAGAAAATCAAACTGAAGTCGGTTTTAAGCTGTGTGTGTGTGTGTGATGAAAGAAATGGCGATATGTAACCGTGACCGTTTTTGGGATGTGGATAATTCCCATGGAAAAATGCAAAATCGCGATCCATACACAATCCACATCCACCCACAAAATATTCTTGCTACGCTATGATCACAATCCCTGAACGCAACTCGAACGAAAACTGCTTTGTACCAACTCACATACTTTTCCCGTGAACCTCTGCTCTTTGTTGCCATTTTTCCTCTTGTGATATGACATGACCACTCAATTTTCATTGATCCCTCTTTTATTCCATTATTTTACCATTTTATCCCAACAATTCGATGCGTTTCCGCTAATTCTGCGTTTTTTGGCAGATTTCTCTTCTTTTCAGAATCCGAGTTTGGAATTTGATATTTATAATAAAAAAATATATTTATTATCTGAGAGACTGAGTGAGAGTGAGTGATGCATTATGTATATTAATGGGATTTTATTTCATTTAGTTACAGCTTATTATTGCGTTAGAACGGCTTTCACTTTGAAAAAAGGCTAAAATGGAAAATTCCAATTATTAATGTATTTTATTCCATTCTAACTCGATTTTTGTTCGGCTTCCCTTTTCCT
The DNA here is from genome assembly GCA_021029165.1 of Cyphoderus albinus. Lineage (NCBI taxonomy): Eukaryota > Metazoa > Arthropoda > Collembola > Entomobryomorpha > Paronellidae > Cyphoderus > Cyphoderus albinus. The sequence continues at coordinate 18,275 of VYYJ01000147.1, read as the reverse complement.
CCACTTTGGTTCGTTAGTCGTCATCCGAGAGTCATAAAAGATTCACTCAGTCAGAGTTTCCGGAAAGTGAAAAAGTGAATTAGAAGAGTTACAGCAACAGCAACAGCGTCGCTTTCACCATTCACTCTTCCACAAACAAAGTCTTGCTGAACCCTTACATTTTTTATGCTCTTTCAAATCCAATTCTCACTTTGTTCACAATAATGCCTGGAACACCTAATTTTATCTCATTTCGTGTCAAAATAAGTTTCCTCGAAAAAAATAACTCAGAAGCAAATCTTTTATTTTTAATTATTCAGTTTTTGTCACATTTGCATCAGCCAATGAAAATGATTTCTCAAAAAGCAGCCAGAATCGCATTTTTTAATTGAATTGGGTTAATTGAATTTACATTTGGCATTTTGTCATGAAAAGGGGTTTGTCAACAAGACACAACTTTTGTTTTCCTTTTTCTCCTTGGTTGACATAATCCGGATAGACTCAGGCTGACACAATGATTTTTGTTAGTTGTTACATCAAGACAAGGAACAAACATTGTTTGGAGGAAGAATGAAAATAAAAATATCAAATGGCTTGACAGACTGACGGACAGACAGACAGATGAGGGTGCATTCAATAAAAGCCTTTGTCAACGTGTGACTAACTCTGGCTCTGATAACTCACTTGTAGAATTTAATGCTTCCTTTTAACTCCATTTTTCTCTCTGAAAATCCCCTAAATCTTTAAAGACAACATGAACATGGCACATTTCCAGTTGCATTTCCTCCTCCAAAGCCTTTTGACTTTGTAGGGGCGACGTGAGAATGAAAAGCCTTTGAGTCTCTTTTATTGAGTTGTCTTGTTATTTGTTGTTTACTCAGAATGTCATTTATCACCTAAATTCTTCGTCGTCCTCGTCATTCTCCTTCTGAGAAAAGTTGTTTCACCCATGTCGATAAAAATACCGCAAATGTGGTCACCAAGGGTGAAAACTGGTTGTTTGTCAAGTCAAGCCAAGCAGGTTACAGAGCAAGCAATCCACTGAGTGGCGTGGTGTAGTATCACTCGCAAATCTCCATTTTCATCCTCTCTCTTGCTCGTGTGCACACGAACCTTTTTCTCCTCTTCATTTGATTTTCTCTTGGAAATATGCTTGATCACACCAGGTCCCACCGCAAGCTGCATTATCAGAAAAGCCTTAGCCTTGACAGTCTCTCTCCTCATCTCTATTTATTCATCGCCGATCACTCACTCATCATCATCCTTAATTCTCTCTCTCTACACCCAATGTCTTTTTTTTCTTGCCATTATTTTCTCTCTCGGCTTCATTTCATGTTAATGGCCTTTTCTCCATGATATCTCATCTCTTTGCCGTACATTATCAACGAAATGAAGGACACATTTCTATTTTTATTTCTTCCTCACTCTTCTGCGGTGAAAGTACGTAACGGTGATGATGTGACAGCGTCCGCTAATAAACATGAATTAGAGATGAGATGTGAGCTTCACTTTCACCAACTTTCACTCTGGCCGCTCTCACCACTCATTTCCAGCAAGATCACATTCACATGACAAAGAGACAAGACAAGAGTGGGCCATGAACAGAAAAGTCTTTTTTTTCCATCGAGTATAAAAACATTTCGCTGGATTTCTCTCCAGCTGCACTTCACTGTTCTGGAAGAGGAGGGGGAAAATGGCCGGCAGCAGAAGAAGAGGAGGAGGGCGAACGTGATAAAATGAAAAGAGCAGTTTTCGCCGGCTGTTAAAAAAATGGAGTGAATGAAACACTTTTTCTCTCTCCTTTCACTCTCTTTGTGTGTGACTTAATGTCAGCATCTATCAAAAGACATTTTCCTCTCAAAGTCTTTCACTCACTCACTCAAGTTCCCGTTGCTCCCGAGTGGTACAAGAGTTAAACGTTAAACGAGCGAAAGCACGTGTCAGCTCTTTCTGGGATTTTCTGCCGACTCAGAATAAATATTAAAAACATATTTTTGTTATAGTAACTCAATCGAGTTTCCGCTTTCACAATATCATTTGGATCTAAATAGCCGAATGAAATAGAATCAAATAACGAGCCAAAAATAGCTAGAAAGCATTTTATTTACTGAAAGCGAAAGCTTAGAAAAGCTAAAAGTTTCAGAAGAAGCCGCATCGAAATCAATTATGTAGCCTTTGCCATTTTTTGAAAAGGCGATTAAAAAAGCTAAAATGACCATTTTTACCAGGATGTCCGGAAAATTCCGTTTTTGTTTGAAAACGAAGACACAATTTTCCTTTTAGAGATCTGCTTAATTATTAATTAAAGCGGAGAAAATTCAGAATGAAGTGATGAAGCTTGAAGCAGCTGATGCTCAGCCTCGGTTCTTGGTTCTGGGTACCAAGACCGCAAAGCCATAAAAAATAAAATATTTTTTAGAAATGTCACATTGTAACGTAATGTTGTTTCGTAACGTTTCGTAATTTCGTACGCTGCTACTGCGGTTTTCACTCGCAACTCGCTCAGTTCCTTTGAATTCCCGAATCGCGACTCTACGAAAATAGAATCTCATCAATTCTAAAAAAGTACATACTTAATTCAAGTAACATCAAAGCTCGAATGTTTCTTCTAGGTTGGCAGAGAGAGTGAAAATTCTTCTTATAGATCTCCATTCGCATCATTTTCTCTTCTTGTGTTCGCCCCAGGGATTTTTTTGTGTGTGGAACCGAGGAGCCTGAGTCAATATTTCTTCTACTATCTATCTGTCCTCGGATATTCCGTTTGTGTCCACCAGAGACTCTATTTACATTTACATTACCTCGTTCCTATTTTCTGCTTCTTGGAACACTCATTTCCGGTTTCTCACCTCTGCTATAAAAATAATAAAATAAATTAACAAGTTGACCTTGCCTACTCGAAATGTCATTAGCCACCATATAAAACTGTGATAATAATAGAAAAGCGATTGTTTCTAACGGTAGAAGAAATTCGACAAGAAAAGGAATGGGAATTTGAACCTTGATGAAAATCCGGTTGATCCGGACTGAAATCATTGCCAATGCCAAGAAGATATTTAATTATTGCCAAGTAGTCATTGATGCATCATTGAAAATGAGTTGTGATCTTCTCGCGTGTAAACAGCCACCGCCTGCTCTTACTTAATTACAAATTGCCAGCAGAAGCCGAGAGGCGCTTCCTCATGCTAAGCCAGAGAGAGTCAACAAAATCTCTTCTCTCTACACTACGACTTCTTTTTATTCCACAAGGAGATAATTCTCCCAGGGAAAAAAAAAATTCATCCTCACCATCACACACACACGGGACTTTGATTATGTTTGCATAAAATCCACTCTCATTTCACCTCACTCTCATCAGTGAAAGGTGAGCAGATACGTTTTCCCCAGTTGGGATATTTTGAATAAGAAAAGTGCAAGGAGAGAAATGCGATGGGGAAAACGGAGAAAAGTGGATTATTGATTGGCTTCGCTCTTGTATCTCTGTACAGAATGTTGCTGCATTGCACTGCTTTCGATTTCCAGCTTGCGAGAAATTCTCCATGGGGAAAAGTGAAAGGAAAAAGCAATCCATCCAGTACAGAGTGATGTCAAAACGTTGCTGTGATGTGATGTGATACTGTTGTTTCAGCTTTCGCTGTACTTTCTCCGAAGTGGAGAAAAGCAGCTGGAGAAAGAATGATGAGATGAGAGTCGGTCGGACAGTGTTTTTTGACAAGAGTGATTTGCATGGGAAAATAAAGCAAGAGTCTGCTCAATGTCTAATGGAATTCAATAAGCTGCATAATATTGTAAAGAGGAAATAAAAAATGGCACAAAGGAGGAAGATAAAAAGAATGAGAATCGGAGAGACAAGAAGAAAACAACAATAAAAATAGCTCAGCTCATCCACAATTCATCCGGGCGATACCAGCTCCATTTTTTATTATTATGGCAAAGTTCACTTTCACTCGACCAGACCCATCCAAAAAAAAAAGAGAAAGTGGGAACACATTTCTTTCCATTTTCAATCTTGCATCTTTTTGTGTTTTCTTGGATGGATGGGTTTTACAGAGTCTATGCTTATGTATGTACTTATCTGTCTCATGGGCATAATCAGGGATGGAGAGTGGAGAGACGCCACTTCTTATTTCTATTTTTATTCTCCCTGTCAACATTTAACAGCAGCCGGTCGGGTCCATTTATTTTTCAAATGTTTTTCCACCAGCTCAATAAAATAAACCACACCTTTCGTCAGACGGAGAGAGAGAGACGTAATATTAAAATGAGCCTTTTATTGCGAAATGCGACAGGACTCGAGGCTTTGCCTAAGTTACGGTGCATACGCACATTACAGGACATGACTGAATTAGTATCACTATGTAGTTTTTTGAATGGGAAAATCCGCTTTTCCATGAAATTTCCTCGCCACTTATTTGATTGGAGTATCTACTTATGTACTGGAGCAGGTTGCGGAATTGAATTGAGTCTGTTTTTTGGAGTATTTGGCGGAATTGAATAGAGAGATACAGAAAAGAGCGGGGAGGTTCTCAGGTTGGTGTGGTGAAAGCTGAAAGGAACGAGGTAACAAATCTCCTCTAGTTTTGCACTTGGCTTCCTTCATCTCATTTTCCATTCATTCTGACATCGAGCAGTAGTGAAAAAAAGTGGCGAGTGGCAAGAGCAGCAGGAGAATGGCAGAAGATACATAAAGATAATAAATAATGAGGATGACGGCATCAAGGGGCAAGGCAAAGGAAGAGATCCGTAGTGGTGAAATGAAATGAAATAAAAAAAGATGGGATCGTGCGTGACGAGAGAGTGAATGTTTATCGCCTTTTTAACCTGGCTGCACCCACACAAAACATGGCTTATCTGCTTTGTCTTCCACTTTCTCTTCTTCTGCTGCTGCTGCTTGCTCAGCCCTCGAGCCACTTAAATTCAGGAGGAGGTGAGGAAGAAAAAGGAAACGGAGCCTTTTCCAGTTCACTCCTCAGTGGAGCCCCGAGCATCAGCAAATGTGCTAAAGAGGCATTTAAAAAGGCAAAGTGGGAACAGACTTGACTTGACAAACACAATATTTTGCCCACTTTCTCCCAAGATAACTCACGTAATGTAGCGATATCATAGTCATGTCATAATAGTGATGATGATGGTGATCAAGCAGAGAAGATAAGCCACTGGCTCGTTCCTTTGTTTGCGAGAAAACACACTCTCTCCTTTCACTTGACTTTCACTCCGCCCGAGGGCTCACAGCTCCGAGAGGGGATTTTTCCGTGGGAAGAAAAAAGCAGACTTTCTCCTTATCGCGCTCACTTTATCTTCCTCACTACAAATTTCCGGTCTCCGAGTATTTAAAGGGTTGTTCGTTCAGTGGTTGCTGGCGGCGCCGATGGTGGTGGTGATGGCGGTGGCTACATTTTCCAGCAGTCAGTCAACGATAACGTTTTTTCCAAGCGTGTGAAACAGGCACCTGGACTCACCTCCACCTAAACATATTTAACATACATCAACTCCACAACAATCGCTCAAGTCAGGCGTGCATCGTGCATACTCCAATGTAAGTCCTGGCAAGCAAAAAAAAAGGTTCGAAAAAAGCCTGTGATAGTATTACATGACTCTGTGTTATGCACACAAGAGAAAACGGAGTGTGTCCGCACGAACGAACTTTCCCTTTTCCACTCAGTGAGTGAGAGTGAGAAGATTCCGTCCCGTGGAGAGAGAGAGAGAAAACAGATGCTCTGTCTTGTTCACTTTCACTGCTTCACACTCTGGAGAAAGTTGAGATAAGAGTGGAAGAGAGTGAGTTGACACATGTTCTTTCTGACATCATCCACTCTACACTTTCACTCGAGTGAAAATGCTGCTCCAACTCCAAACACCCTGACTCTCCCAACGACACAAATTACATTGTTTTCCTTGTCTTCCTTCCACTTTTTTGCATAATTCCAGGAGAAAGTGGAAAAAAAGTGGTGGTGATGATGATGACCGTGGTGATCGGGATGTGACAGGTTCAGGCTTTTGCTTTCACCACTTTTTTCTTTCTTTAGAGTCAGTGAGATTTTTTTTCTTCCAGGAATACCCACGACGATTCGCACGAATATTTACATCCGGTCGATGGGGCCCATTTCCGAGTTGGACATGGTACGTGACCACACCATTTTTAGTGAAGAAAACTCAACAAGTCGCTTTTTCTTGAGTTTTTTTTTGTTCTTTGGAAGTGTTAGAGATGGAAATTAGATTGAAAGTTTTTTTCTTTTGTATGTGTAGGATTACTCGATGGACTGCTACTTTCGGCAGAGTTGGCGTGACGGGAGGCTCATGTTCCAGGGTCCCGTGGATAAGCTCAGTTTAAGTATAAAAATGCTGGAGAGGCTCTGGAGGCCTGACACATTTTTTCAGTGAGCCATTTTTTAAATAATTATAATATAACTAGTCATTATTCGTTGTCATTAATGACTTTTAATAATTTTAAGCAAAGCTTTAAGAAAAATGGTTACAGCATTAGGCATTAACTATACTACTGATAGTTGATTCAAAAAAGTTACAGAGCTTTAAGTAAGATACAAGAAGCAAAACGAAAACTAATCAGAATTAAGCGGTGATTTTGCGAATAAAAGCAGAATCACACTTCTCAATCTCACCCAAGTCCACTTCTGCGTTCCAGAGGCCAGGTTTAGGATTCGGATCCCTTTCTGCTGAGTTTGCAATGACAAACTTGGTGTTCGATCGACCAAGCCTTATTGCGTTGTTAAATTCCTCCTTCGGTAGATATTTTAATGCCGCCGCGTTTTCAAAATTCACATTAATAAAGGATGGTTGACCCTTTTCCGGACTGACTAGCCTTTCTTACAAATCCAACAAGCTATAACAAAAGAAAAGATATTAAATACGGAAAGCAATATTTTATTGGTACAGATAAAACAAAAAGCATAACGCTGCTGCTGTTGCTCTTTTATGGGTGCTGTGTTTACATTGTTGTAATTTTTTTTAGTAACGGGAAAAACTCGTACGTGCACACCATCACGCTTCCCAACAAGCTGCTCCGGATCACACAGGAAGGAGACATTCTCTACTCCATGAGGCAATACTTGACTTAATTGCCACTAATTAAGCTCAATTAAGCTCAATTACCTAATCAAATTAATCTTCTCTGTTCCAAATGATTCCAGGCTCACCATCAAAGCCAAGTGCCCAATGTGTCTGAGGAACTTCCCCATGGACAAGCAGTCCTGCCCTCTGATCATTGGCAGCTGTGAGCAAAAAAAAAAATGATATGAGAGTTAAAGGATAATTGGCTAAATTTTGTAATTGTGAATTTCTGTAGATGCGTACACTTCGAAGCACATAGTTTACATGTGGGACAACACGAACGACAGCGTGAGTTTTGTTCCTGGAATGGCTCTGTCGCAGTTCGACCTGATCAGTCACCCGTACCGGAACCTGAGCGTCCGTCGCCAGGAGGGTGACTTTTCCGTGCTCCAGGTCAACTTCAACATGGAGCGCCACGCGGGCTACTTCCTGATCCAGGTGTACCTGCCCTGTGGTCTCATCGTCATCCTGTCCTGGGTAAAGTAGAGTCTCTATTTACTAAAATCCGTCCTAATAAATATTTATTTTAAATATTAATCTTTTCAACTAATGCCCACACTAATTTTGGATTTAAAAAATATGACTGATCTAGGTAAGTTTCTGGATCAACCGGGAGGCGACGAGCGACAGGGTGGGGCTCGGCATCACTGCCGTTCTCACGCTCTCCACAATAAGTCTGGACAGCCGCACCGACCTGCCCAAGGTGCACTACGCGACGGCGCTCGACTGGTTTCTGCTGATGAGCTTCGCCTACTGCATGGCCACCCTGCTCGAGTTCGCTGGCGTCCACTACTTCACCAAGCTCGGCAGCGGCGAGGTCATCCTCAGCGAGGAGGACGACTGGGAGGAAATGGACGACATTGCCGACTCTGAGTGCACTGACGCCCACATCCCGCCCATCTCGCCGCCACACAACTTCTCCGAACAGTTCAACTGCTCCTCCACCGTCTACAACATTCGACCACAAAGAGAGCCGGTTAATTAATTAATTAATTAATCAGCCACAAAATATTTTAAACTGTAATTAATTTTAATTTTTCAAATCACCTCAGGAAGCTCAGTACGGCTGGGGCCACGGGTCATCCCTGGAGCGAACTCCCTCCAAGTCCGTCGCCAGCAAAGAGACTCAGACGGAGCGGAAAATGTCGTGTTTGAGCCAGTTCATGAAGTGCGTGGTGGCCGACGAGGTGTTCCGGCGAGAGCGGATGCGCACCGCCGCCCTCGAAAGCGACAGCTCCATCAACAGCGTCTCCAGAATCGACAAGATCTCCCGGGTCCTGTTTCCGGTATCCTTCATGATTCTCAACATCATCTACTGGATCGTCTACACTCATCGCAGTGACGAGTGTCCCAGGCACAACATGCTCTCGCAAATCATCAAGAAATTCTGAATCTTTCTCGTCTAATTAAAAACTCAACTAAATCAAACTTCTCATTTTCAAAATCAATGTGCTTCAAATCTGATTCTATTCAAATTCTGATGAAACAAAAAACTGTCAAATCATCGTCATCGTCAATGGTACGATAAAAAAATAAAACGCTTCACAACCAACCAATCAATTATTTGATCATTCTCATGATAATTATTTATTCATATTTCAAATGAGAAATTATCAATTTTCATTATAAATTTTGAATTTACAAAACTAAATTTTAATCCTTTAATAAGGACAACAATTAATTTAAATACTTGATTTAATGAAAAATAATAATTAAGTGCAACAACAAACAATTGAAAGTAAATTAAAGTAAGTAATTATAAATACTTTGGACCACTGGGTAAAAATTAATTTCCGAATAGATTTTGAATTGATTTTCAGGAATTATCGGGTAAATTATATTTGCAAATTTTTCATAATAATTTGATTTGCAAATTTTGATGAGCTGAAAAAATGTGAAAAAAAACTGTTAGGGAATGCTATGAAAAATTCTAGAAGTGTTTTTGCGACTTTTTTTTTCATTTCATTAGCCAAAATTGAAAAAAAGATTTCTTGGTTATCCTAATCTTTCCAAAGAACCTGCAAGTGGAGCATAGTTTCAGGTTGCAAATAAAATTGTATGTAATTTTATCACATTATTTTCCAGACTGAATCTCTATTACAAAATATTTACTAAAGTGTGTGATAAAAATGAATACGAGTAATTGCCAATGGGTGCTAAAAGGTTAAAGGTGCTCCAGAAACATTAGTCGAGGATGAAGTCGGGGTCCTCTTCCTCCTTCTTTGACTCACTCATCATCAAACTTTCTTCTAGCATTACTAGAAAATTATTCAAATAATAATTAACACATTTAATTAATTTACGGTAGGTAGTTAGGAACACTTTTCCACAATTTCTTTGGCAAATATGAATAACTTACTCTGGAATTCTATGTCCACATCGTCACCTTCCTCCTCGGCGTCGGATGAGATGCACCTGATTTTAACCTTTCCGAAGAACGAATTGGTGAGGGTAGCACACGAGCATGCGCCCTGGCAATCGCAGCTCAAGGCCGTGGAACTGTCTGCTTCCAGTATTATTGGAACGCGTTCCATGACTGCCGGTGCCAGTTCCTCCACCGCTTGACCTTGACCAGACCCCACTGCCGCGGATTCAGAGGTTGAGGCGACCTCCTCCAAGTCAACCACCGCTTGACCTTGACCAGACCCCACTGCCGCAGATTCAGAGGTTGAGGCGACCTCCTCCAAGTCAACCTCCTACAAAAGAAACATAAAAAATTAATTTTAATGTTAATTGTTTTAGTTAATTAAAATGTGAGTTACAGATGATGCTAATGCTCACATTGCCATTAGAAGCGCCCATCGTGTGCACCTGCTCCCGGCGTAAAGCCTCTCCGGTCGAAACCATCGTAATCAGGGGCTGCCTCCTGTGAAGTCGCCGCGGTGGAAGTGGAGGCACCGGTTCCTTCGGTTCCGGATGCGACTCCGGAGTGTGGTATCCGGACTGCGGCGACTCCCTTGAATCATCCTTATCCATGACCTCCTTGAAAAGGTTAGCGTCCCTCTCCTCGTCCTCCTCGTCTTCCTCCGGAATCACTGGGAACCCGGGCGCGTACTTCGCGTACTCGTCAGAGTAGTAGTAGTAAGGACGGGGCATATCTCTAGTTAAAAGTTAATTCAATCAAATTCACTATTAACAAACATAAACATTAAAATTCGCGAAATAATAAATGTGCAAAAAATTGCGATTGTCTGTCTATCTGTAAAATTACAGAACTTTTACCTTAAGCTAAAATTTACCTTTATTATTGACTTCGGAATCAGTTAAAGCAATCAAACTCAAAAATTAATAATCAATTAATTGCCTAATTAATTATATAGCCAGCTTGTATCAACGTCTTAAACTCAAAAATCTGCAAAAATCCAAATCAAAAATATTATTTTTGCTGCCAATCTCAACGAATGATACTGACTGATGAACTGAACTGAACTGAGCTGAGCTGTGACAGTCGATAGATTTTTCACGTGTTGGTTTCTCAAAAGTCTCAAATAACGAAGTGACATGGAGTTCAGAGAAATAACAATAAAAATCGTCTTAGGCCCATCGTCACGTCCCCACTTGTTCCACTTCTTGGCCTTGCAGCACTGCTATCTCTGAAATGCGAGTCGTTGTGAGCGATATGGGATTTCAATGGACCATAAAAATCGAGCGTTCCATCGAAACTCTGAGACTCAGAGTTTGAGTGATGACATCATGGATATGACACCACCTGCATCTTCGCTGATAACGATAATTTAATTACCATGATGATGATGATGATTGGCTTCCGCAACCATTATTTTTGCAAAGGAATTTGAATCTATACAGAGGCTGTCTTGAATAGGGTTATCTTTAAAAATAATTATTTTTTACTAAGTTTATATCACATACAGAAAATATAATGCATGGTTAATAAAAGTTTATTTTTATTGTTATTGTCTTTGTCGTCTTTCTTCATATCATGTAAATGCTGTTCGTTGTCGTGGCCAGATAGTATCGGCCCCTCGCACTACAAAGTCATAAGAAAATGTGTATTTAAATGGCTTTGTCATTTTTAGTTATTAATCCATTTAATCTGATTAGCAATTTTTGCAAAAATTTGCACACCTCCGCGAAACTCTTTCGCCCAGGAGGGCGCTCTTATTGGTTCCGAAGCAACTGCACCTTCCTTGCTGGAAGAGTTGCCAGGAGTCACAGGGGCAGCTGAGCATGTCCTGGAAAATCGAGCGAGTAAAGTAGTTAACGCTCTTTCGGTGCGAACAGCCATTCGCTGAAATGATACGTTAATTAATCACAATTAAAATTCGAAAAGGCTGGGAAATTCATTGTCGATTTTAAAATGACTTGGCTAGTTAATTACGTGCGATATCAGGGGCAATGCAGTCATTCTGCAGCTCGCCTCCATCCGCTGTGTATAAAATGTATGAAGTAATTAAAGTTAAAGATCATTTAGTTAATTAGTTGCTGTAATGATTGATGTTGGAAGGAGAATTAAAAAGTAAAATTCTCACGGTAAAAATCGACGTGTCCAGCCTGGACCTTGGAGCCATACATTCCAATAAGATGCCCTTTTTGGTATGGGAAGAAGTCGCCCATGTTGGAGTGGACGATCTGAAAGATAATTTAATTATAATTAAGTTTGCTTCAATTGATTAATTAGAATATTCTCTCAATGACACTCACGTCCACGAATCTGGCGTCAGTGAAGTCCAACACCTTTGTGGTGTCCTTGGGCAAGTGGTCCTGATCCACGAACAGGGGGCCGGCGGGGTCGAGCCCCGTGATTCTGTCGATCTGATCACCCGTCACTCTCGCAATCCAGTTGCCTGCCACCCCCGCCACGTGGGCGCCCAGCGAGTGACCAATGATGTGAGTTCTGCTCAGCACCAGGCCGCGCTCCCTTAGCCTCAGGAGGAAATCAGCGACGTCCCTTCCGGCGAAAAAGACAGAGTCCACCGCCCTGGCATATTTGAGGTGAGGATAGGACGAGAGGTCGGTCCAGTTCACGAGGATCACGTTCGTCGAGTTGTTAAGATACGCGTACTCTGCTCGGTTTAATTAGGCACATGTTTAAACATCAATTAAGGTCAAATTAAATTTTTGCTTTTATTACCGTCGCCTATCCGGAAGTAGCCCGTTCGTTTGAGTCTCTGTTCTGGCGTCCAGTCGTCATCCAAGGTTAGGCCATGGATAATTATTTTTGTATCTCCATCCAACTCCCACAGTTGCTCCACGTTCGACAAGTTCCGGTTGATTTGGTGCCACACGTGGCAGGCGGGTCTGCATTATGCAAGAATTTCATTTCAGTTCAATCTCAAAAATAGTAAAATCTTGAGTAAAAATCGTTTTTATTCACATGTGGTCCCTGATCAGGTACTGGATGTTCGACATCCTCGCAGTTTTCCCTTCGTAGGACTCCATCGCCTTGCCCAGTTTATCCGCTTGGAAGGACGCGAACGTCTTGAACAGTTCTGCCTGCTGTTTCATGCTTCCGACTCCAACACTCGTGCCATTGGCATGGTACCGCAGCATTCTCTGCGACACTTTCACATCAAACAGAGTCTCAAGAAGCCCCCTCAGCGCAGTTTCCTCATTCAGCTCCTGCTCAGGTACATAATCTGAAAGAAAAAATTGTTTACAGTCAAAATTAACCAAATTTGGGTTAATTGTAATTAATTTGTGTAATACCTGGCATGGGTATTTCCGATTCCACGAAGTCCGTAGGATACGTCTTTATGTCCACTTCTTTGTGTACCACTGGCTCCGACGGTGACAGAAAATCCGTCGCATTTTCTTCGGTGGTAATCACTGCCGCATATGGCTTCGACTCCGTCTTATTTGTCACGTCATTGATAATCAGTGCTGTTAAACTGATCAAATCCGTCTTGTTTTCCTCTACGATTATCAGTGGTGCACGGGTTGCTAAGTCAGTGGTATTTTGCTTCACGGGTGTGACAAGGATCTTCAGGGTTGCGTTATTATTTTCTGTTGTACTTTCAATTTTTTGCGAGGTCACGATTGCTTCCAGATTATGTCGACTGAAGTCAGTGATATTTTCTGGCTTTGGGGTGGTGGTGGTTGTTCCATTATTAATCTCGATTGGGACGCCATTCATAGGGTTTCCCAGAAGGATAACAATGAGGAAAGTGGCCAACATTTTTGATCACTGGAGGTGGAAGGTCACCACTAAAATAAAATAATTAGTAAATGTCTTTAGATGATCTCAGGTTTTCTAGAGTAAATCAAGGTTGTAGACACTGAACTGATACTAACATCTCAGCTTGAGAGCAGAAAGAAAGAAAATGGCTGATAAAACTATAAAAATAGGATTGCAATGATTATGGCCATGAACGCGTTCGTTGCTCTACTAATTGGATGATTTCCACATAAAATTTCGTTATCTCACCAATAAAACCGGGGCATTGCAATCCCGGGTCGGCAAAGACTAAAAGTATTGTGCAAACATTTACTATCTAGGGTGATGAAATTCTCTAATAAATTTTTTTAGTGTGGATATAAAAAAAATATCTGAAATTCTTTAGATTCTTTCTAAAGTTCATTACAGGTCAATCTCAAGGTTGAAATCAATCCACATTGGGGTAGATTTGACTAACTTTTTTTAAATATGCGAATAATTAGGTATTCATTAAAAAATGTCTCCCTCTAATGCAATGCAATGGAAAATGCAACAAAGACGCAAATCCAAGCTTTAGATAGTCTCTGGCTTTAAGTAATACGCACGAGTCTGGAAAAGATTCATCATGCGGCTCACAGAGTGAGCTCGCGATAATCCGCAGCTTATCTTTGTCACATCACCTAGACATATCCTGAACAACTCAAAATTCACTTATAAATTCAAATTTATTACTATCAAACATCTTCATCATATCATCAAGTAAATCAAATGATACCTACCCACGCTCGACTTCATTCATCAATCCATTCATAATCCGTCACTCACTCATAAAGAAATTTTCATTTCAGTGCAGGCAGATAAAGAAAAGATATTCAGTGTAATTGAAGCCTTGTAAATAGCTCGTATTAAGTGGCAAAATGGGGGAGTTTCCATTTTCCATAGAATAAAAAGGTTCCATTCTTTTCTTTCATTTTTTAACGTGTGCAAGAAATATGATCTGCTCTGATGAATGCATATCATCTATATATTTTTGCTGGAGACTGAGACGAGCTGAAGCAGAAAGGCGTACAATAAAAAATTTCTTATCTACGTATTTATTTTAAATACTGTATGAAATAATTGAGTGCATTAAGTACATTCATAATCCCATCTCGTTTTAACTCTTAAATACCCACTGCATTTTCGACTTGGTTTCATTGGCTGAAAAAATTTTTTTTGTATAAGTTTTTTAGTTTTACCATCATAATGATCATCATCGTGGTCGTTGTGTTTGGAAGAAGAAACGTAAGCATAAGCAATGAGTATCTACTTCTGCACTGCTGCATCGCAATGTAATGTGAAATATAATGAGAGAGAATGTGAATGGAAATGGAAGCCGTTTTGTAGCATACTAAAAAATGAAAACCGCACTAAAAATCTTCATCTGCGACAAGAAAACAAACTCGTAAAAAGCACAGCATGAAGATGAAGCATGTGGGAACCCATGGAAGGGAAGCATGGAAGGGAACCCAAAACAAACGCGACATTTCAGCTCATCTTACTACTGACAAAGCTATAATTTTCATTGCGCCATATTTTAATACCGTTTTATGTAAACCATAACTTTTACGTTTCCCCCTCTTCATTTCATTGAACAAGTAAAAGACTCCTGAGTGAGAGGAAAGCAATTGAGTGGAAGCAATTGGAATTCATTTGATGGGCAATAGTAAGGGAATAAGCGGCAATAAACCGTGACTTCTTGTTTGTGGTTATCAATGTGACGCACTTGGGCATTGCGCATCTCAAATCTGCTCCTTGTTTGTAAACTTGGAAGCTGCTGAAAATGATGAAATGAAAGTAAATCAATGTTTTACATGCTTTGTATATGACACATGTCATAGTCACGTCGATGAAACTATGGCCAATGCAATGTGAACGAGTAGGGTGGAAATGCCAAAACTGTTGGAAAATATTGGCTGTTTCTTTCAGAGTCTCTAAGAGCAAGCCGTGGCCGTGAATGCCACTGGAAAAAGGTGAGTTTAAAAAAAATCTGCTGTCGGTGTCGACATAACACGTAAATAAATAAATAAAACAAGAAACAAGACGCAAACATTTTCATACTCAATCAAATCAACTCCGGGCTCAACATTTTCTGCGCAGTTAACGTACATAATAAAAATCAAGCAAAATAAAATAAATCTCTCAAACTAAATTTTTTTCTCGCTTTTCTTCAATCAAAGTAAATATGAAAATGTTTTTATTTTTTCTCGTTTGGAACACGACTGTGGCAAATATTGTCACAATAATGCATAATATAGTAGCCTGTTCCATTTCCACTCGGTGACTCCTCCCAAAACTCGATTTTAGAATAGAGCGACATTTTGAGTAAATACATGATAGCTTAACATCAGCATCCTCCTCATCTCATGAGGATCCACCGCACCACCACCACCACCTCCTCAATCCCACTCAATGAAAATGGCGAGGAGATGCGGCATCTGAGAAGCATGTGTAGGTAAAGTCAGATTTGACTCACTCCTCCAAGGTAGAAGTTGAGTGAGTGACAGGAAGTGCTCTTTAATATGCAAATGCCCGTCTTCTTCTTGCCTCTCGCTTCCTTCCTCCTCTTGCTCGTCGACCTCCACTCACTCACTCAGTCAGTCAGTCAGTCACTCTCAATGATAAATGCAACGTGGGCCAAGTATTTTCTAAACTGTGAAAGTTGAGTAAAAAATATTCCTTATTAGCATACATCTGGCAAAAAATGTATAATTAGACTGACTGCTCGAGAAATGGAGAGTGGATGCGAGGCAATTTAAGACAGGAAGTTTGTTTCAAGTCTCAGCTTCAACAAGCTGTCCCATTGAGAAAGAAAAGTAGATTTTTACTCGACTTTCAATATTTATAATATAAATCTAATATTACACATCTTTTTTTTTATTACACGAGACCGAGAGATGAGGAGACACGTCTCTTCTTCTCCATCGCTTCCTTCGGCTTCTGCTTTTTTCGCCTTCTAAACAAACAATTTGCTTTCCTTGGCAGCGATACAAATTTTTTCTTCAATGCATCTGCACAATTCCATCCAAACAACTAGAAAATAACAGGCTCAGGCAGAGAGCAGCAGATCACCGACAAGCTTTAATTCTCAGTTCTAAGAGGAGCGTGAGTCATTTCAGCTTTACATTGAAAGCCTTCTATTGCATTGTATTGTGAGTAGAAATTGTGAAATGTTCGAGCTTATTTAGTCAAGTAAAGCTTTTTTTCCCTCTTTTTATTCCATTCTTTTTTAATAATCCTTTTCCTTCAGAAACTCCTTTGCCTAGAAAATGAAGTAAATAAATCAGATTTGTACTTTGTTCCCATTTTTATGGCATATCCGTATTTTTCTGTCCGTTCCTTTCCATTCTAAGATGCATGTGTCATTCATATTGACGGACCAGACCCGATTTTATTTTAGATTCAGTCTCTGGTCCGTTCCTTGGCAAAGAGAGAAACTGAAAAGAAGGAAACGAGCCATTTCCTTCTTCAAGGCTTTAAAACCTAAAAACTCAAGACAAACTTACACAGTGATATTTAGAAAAGCAGAGAGATATTGAAGGAGCATGTAAACTCAAGAAGAATCAATCTCGTTCTTTTCATAAACTGCGACTTCTTAACTTGACCATTGATTGCATTGCTGCTGCATAATCAGTGAAGTAGTAGCACATTACAATTTATTATTGCATTACATACACACATACATAGTCCTAAAGTCGCAGTTAATCTTTTTCCTCCTAGTTCATACTAATGTAGAGTCAAATGCATTCATTATTCATATGAGCTTCACAATTCTTTTTTTAAGAAAAGGGACCGCATTTCAAAGTAGAACTGAAGTAAAGTACTTAATGAAATGTAGGTACATACATATTATGTAAATCGTTTTCAGTTAGTCTCTCTTTCTGGAAGTTTTAGTTTTGGCTTTGAGTTTGAGCTTAAGCTTGACTTGACCTGCCTCTGCCTGCAAATGTGGATTTGGGAAAAGGGATTGATGCAAGATCGCTGGTGTCTGGTGATGGAGCTAAATGAAGTCTTTGTTTTAGGAAAGGCAGGCAAAGCAGCAATAAATGAGATTTACGCAGTATGTATGTATTTACTGAATGAAGGCGAGGGTGTAAAAGAAGTAGCGGTATGTTAAATTAGCTCTGAGTGAGCGACCGTTTTCCCTGGTGAAACAAAAAAAGAAAAGCTCCCCCATGTCCATAAACAAATTCTGTTTGATATTTAGAAGGAACTTTGCTTTATTTCTCTGTTCAAACAAATCTCTAAGCAAGAGGCAAAGGAGATCGCAGTAAAAGTCAGAGTTGCTTTTCGTTTATGACTGTGACAGTGAGAAAAACAAAAGTGCCTTCACTTGAGCTAAGTTGAGTTGACGAGAGGTGGAGAGAGAAAAAATGAATGTGAGAGGAGTTTGTCTTGTCTCGGGGTGAACAGGATACATTTGTATCTTACATTTGCAGTTGTTGAGCAATGCACTGCAATGGGTCATTCATGCTAAATATTTTCTTACAAAGTGAACAAGTTCAGTTTGCAGCTTGAGTTTCACTTGCTCATGGTGCCGTTGCGTTGCCGTTGATCATGTTCATGATCCTGAGTGAGTGATGAAGATGAAGTTGCGGATCATTCATGATCATAATAATAATAAAATAATGCGGATGAAGCTGCTACTTAAACTCTTGTTGTCTTTGTAGCTTCTATGTATGTACTTAAGTTATTGTAAGCAAGCTACTTAAATACTTTGTAGAGAAGCCCAGTAGTCGGAGAAGCATCATTTTCCTTACGCTTCGATTTTTGATCACTTTTTCAAACCTGAACCGCAACCAAGATTCTGTCGCATCGCCTTTTTCCTCCACAACAGATGAATTGAAGACATTCCACGCAAAAGTTGCAAAACCTCTCTAACGTATCTACCTTCTTCAGTAACAATAAACGATAAAAATAATAATAATAAAAAATAATGTGATGGATGTTTCTTTTTTTCTCTCTTTTTTCCTTTTAATCTTGCATTTTGTTCTACAAGTGTAGTACCGAGCAAAAGTCACTTCATTTCTCATTACATACGTACAGATACAACTGTGTGTGAGTGAGACGCATCAAT